>CM024760.1:105743806-106034238 GCA_014218235.1 Colocasia esculenta | reverse complement strand
CCTTCCATATGAGGAAGGCGACGTGTCGAGCCGTCGCATTCAGAAGGCGACACCAAGGCCGTCGCCTTTTGGCTTAAACAGGAAACTCAATCCGAGGCTGATTTGGACCCATGCTATTGATGGTATTGCTTCTTTTGGACGTCCAAATCAAGTCCAAATCCTCTCAAATTCGGAGGAGACCTTCCTAACATGCTCCTTTCCGAGTTCCAATGGCCTTTGCACAGCCATACTTGCCCATAGTCGGACTCTTGCCCATTATTCCTCTCAGAACCTGTCCGGGAATAATCACCCATAAAAACCTTATTTCTCCATCTTTTTGGGCAAGGCCGGAGCCATTAGTTCGGGAATCCAGAGAGCTTCATCTTCCAAGAAGAGAGTTTTCTCTCCAGACGACTCAGAAGAGCCCCCCAGGGCGTTTTCCCACCGGCTATCCAATCTCCTCTCCCTCTTTTCTCTTTGTTTCATTCAATTCATGCATGCATAGTTCGTTTTCTTCTAGTTTAACATTAGAACACGAAACACACCCCATCCTTAACACCCCCAGGGGTTAAAAGCCCCAATCCTGTGAGTTCCCCCCATAATAGTTCATGTACATGCACTTTTCATTGATAGATCTATTGCACACAAATTCTAATGGGTTTTCTTTGTGTTTGAATCATCTTGGCAGTGTTTGAAGGTTAGAACGAAGTGAGGCTCCTGTCCCTTGGCCGGCTGAGGAGCAGGAAGACGAGAACCCACATCTCTGTCCCTCTGAAGAGAAGGCGACAAGGCATCTGTCGCGTTCAAGAAGGCGCCTTAGCCTCTGTCGCGTTCAGAAAAAGGAAGCGACACGTATCGTCGCTTTACCAGGTACGCCTTCCCTTCACCTTTTCTTTTCCAAGGTAGTCACCCTCCACGTCTACATCTCTGAGGCGATTACCCTGGTGGCGATCACGGTCAGTTCCTAATCCCTACACTCTAATTTTCAATTCAAAAGGGGATACCAATCCCGTGATTACACCTTTTGGCGATCACGTGGGACCACTTGTGCCATCACGCTCGTTCTTCCTTTCCCTGTCGTCCTTGTCCTTTAATGGGTGTTGTGTTTGTCAGCTTTTGTCTTTTCAGTTCTGTTCTTTTAGGTTTGTTTAGTGCTCTGCTGGTCTGGGTGAGAAGGCGACATCCGCCACGTCGCAACCAGCGTAGCGACGCGTGCTACGTCGCGATCAGGTACGCAGTTGTCCTACACCTGTTTTCTTTGGTTGAGTATTGCTCGAGCCTGTGAAGAAAGCGACGGGGTTGTTGTCGCTACACAGAAGGCGACGGGGTGCTAGTCGCATTCAGGTCAGTACCCTGGTCCATTGACCTATCTTGTAAATTTGGGTTTGCTTTCACATACTCCATCCAGGTTTCATCATATCATGCCTCTTCCATGTTATTGAGAGATTGCCAGTCTTGTATTTTATAGGATTGATTGATTTTTCGTGCATAATTAGGGTTTAATCACTTTCTGTCCACTGCGAGAAGGAAAGCGACAGGCCTTGTGTCGCGATCTTGTCGCGACATCATTCTTGTCGCCTTCTTCCTCTGAGGGTGATTAGTCCTAATTCTCGTTGTGTTAGCACTAGGATTAGAATTTTGCATGCACTCCGGTGCACATAGGAATTGCATACATCTTTCCATGTTCGTAGCATAAGTTTCCTCCTCAGCGACGTTCGCTCTCTCGGCCACATACTCCTTGTGTCCGACTAGAGCGCGCGCTTGAGGGCCTCCGTAAGTCCCCGCTGACCGTGGATTCCCACACGGTCGCCGGGCTGGTTGTACCCGTCGCCACCTAGGATCGAGTCTAGACTCATTTGGCAAGGTAGAGAGAACTCTAGTCATACCCGAAGTTGGAAGCCCTCTCCCATTTAGGAAACCCTTCCTTATTTGGAGAGAACTTGCTAAAAGTCAAAATTACTAAAAGGCAAACCTGAACCAAATAAAAGAAACCATCATCATTGCCAACTGCTTGCTTTGGGTGAGACGTTTTCTCTTTCCTTTTGTCTGCATAGGATTGTTTGTTTAGGAAACTAAGAGTCTGTCTAGGTCAGGTTGTCTCTCAAGTCTGGAAAGGCTTTCTCCTCCAGTATGGAGTCTTTCTTGAACCCAATCTACAATGGTGAGAATCCCGACACTGCCTTTCATAATTCCCGGGATTACGAGGAGTCCCTACCCCATGATCTCTTTGACGAGGTGGCCCGGCCTTGGGTCGCCACCGTCCATACCTCTGAGGGTCGCCATCGTGACGAGGGCAGCCCGTCTCGGACACCCACCCTCCTCAGTCAGATGATCAAGCTGCTCAGCTTCTGCGTCTAATTCCACAGCTTGATCAGTCTCAAATTCAAACTCTCATGACGGCTCTCAAAGGAAAGGCCGCCTCCTCACCCTCACCCAGAGCGGGCGCATCACGCCCTGCAGCAGCTACTTCCGGCCCCCACGTCTCCATGGGACAAGCCGACAACACCCCCATGCGGCCGCGGACTATCCGATTCACGCCCTTTGAGTCTGAGCACTACATTCCCCGTGAGTCAAGGCCCCGGTCTCCACCTTACCAGCCGTGTTACTCCCCTCACCGTCCTGAGCCACGCGCCAGGCCCACCGCTCGTGCCTCATCCGTCTACGCTCAGCCGTCCGCCGCATAGGACATGATGTCCGAGTGGGCGTCCATCAAGAAGGAGCTCTAAGAGCTCCGCAAGCAAGTCGACCCTAGGCAGCACCACGATGTGCACATGCCTAATTTCGATGGTCTGTGGGTCCCCTCTCCATCCGAGCTGCCAAAGTACCGAAAATACAATGGCTCAGGCAATCCATATATCCACATCAAGGACTTCATCTATGAGTCTGCGTCTTACCAGCATGACCGCCGTCTTATGGCATATCTCTTCCGCCGGTCGCTGGACGGGCACGCTCTGGATTGGTTCTATTCCCTGTTACCCGAGGACGCTGAAGACTTCGCTGTGGTGAAGGCTAAGTTCCTCGAGCAATTCCAAGATAGAGTCGGCCCTGAATATTCGCTCACAGATCTCATGGCCGAAAAGATGAAGCCTGATGAGGATTTCGCCGCATACGCCGATAGGTGGAGGCAAATGGCCACCAGAGTTCCGGGGTACCTTCCAGAAGGGGAGAAGGTGAAGATCATCATTGCTAATGCCACACCTACTTTTAGAAACATTCTGGCAATGAATGACATCACCACCATGCATCAACTTTACAGCCGGGCCCGGTTCATCCAGACCTAGCTCAAGGACTCCCCGATCCACTCCATGTTCGAACCCAGAAAGCCTAGGTTCCAAGGAAAGCCTCAGGGTCCAGTTACCGAGGGCGTCCAGGTGAACGAGCAAGTGAGCGCGTTCAACCCTGCCGGCCAGAGCCAAAGCCGCCAACCATACAATGCCCAGGGTCAGAACCCTACCCATCCGCCCCAGGGCAGCAACAACGCCAATACAATCAAGTGCCGCCCCCTGATGGCTCTCAGCCAAGGCGTCCCATGGGTCCCAGAAGAGCCCACTACCCACCGTTGCCGGAGACCCTCTCCGACATATTCTTGGCCTTGCTCTCCACCGATGCCATTAGGCTCCCTCCTGAGAGACCCCTGAACCCGAGCGTAGATCAAACTCGGTATTGTGTGTTCCATAGGCAGCCTGGTCATACCATCGACCAGTGCTTTACATTTAAGGACTTGGTGTATGACTTGCATGAGCAGCACATAGATTGGACAGCCCTCCGGCAAGTAATCGGAGACATCAAAGAGAGGCAGAGACAGCAGCAGCAGCAAAGGCAGCAGCGCCAACCACCCCCTCAACAACAACAGCAGCAACAACATCAGCAGCCGCTGCAGGACCTCGGGATTGTCCACAACCCCTTACCTAACCATCCACCAGCTCCGAATCCACCACCACCACAACAACCTGCCCAGGTAAACCCCATCGTCCACCACCCTCCTCCGCAAGCAAACTGGACGTACGATGATGAGCTGGACGTTTAGCAGATGATGGCCATTAACCAATATCCTATCCAATCCCAAACAAAACAACCAGCCTACGCGGCTCCCCAGTCAGTCCCTTCTGTAGTCTCCATGGCCAACGCCGTCATACTGCCCGTCAGTTTAGCATCCACGCCAGCTGTTAGCTCACCCATCATCTTACCCTTCGCTCCACCTGTCTCCATCCCTCTACCCCCTATCATATCCGCTCCCTCACCCATCATCCTACCACCCCCTGGGCCGGACCAACCCTCCGCCGCAACATTGTCCTCCGCCAGACAGCCATCCACCAATCCAACCACCCTACGGAGCGGGCGGGTCTTCCGCCGCCCATACCCACCTATCTCCACCACCACCACTTCCACAAACCCCCAACAGGTCCTGCAGCCGCCACAGCAACAGCAAGCTCAGCAACAAGATGAGGGGCTGATTGAGCCATTGCCTGGAACCCATTATGACATCCTCAAGCACCTGGACCATGTGCCAGCAGAGATCTCCATTCTGGAGTTAATAAAGAAGTCCAAAGAGCACCAGGAAGCCCTGAGGAATTTCCTGCAGAAGGTGGTAGTGAATGAAGACATGATGGCAGACAAGCTACCCAGTGCCCTGGCCATGGTGACTCGCGGGCCGGCAATCACATTTGCAGAGAATGAATTAGCCCCCCAGAAGCCAGGAGGCTCCCCCTCTGTGTCACCCTAGTCATCAACCATATAGCAGTGGGAGCAGCGCTGGTCGATACGGGGGCATCCATAAATGTCTGCCCGCTAAGCACCCTGAGGGCTGTGAGTTATCAGAAAGTATGCTAAGGCCGACGCCCACCACCATTGCCGCATACGACAATTCTAGAAGATACTGCCACGGCATGGTGACTGTGCAAGCCGAACTGGGACCCCTCGCCATCACAGTGGACTTCTACGTCCTAGATATCGATCCCATGTTCAAAGCAATCCTGGGACGTCCATGGTTAGAGTCACTAGGGGCTGTACCATCTACCGCACATCAGTGCTTAAAGTTCCCCTTCCAAGGGCGAATTATCAAGGTCAAAAGCATAGCCACCGCCCACTCTGTAGATGCTCTCCACGATACCCACCTCCCAGCTGTGTGGCCAGCCAACAAACCCATCGTCTCGGTGCTAGACATCAACTACCCCTGGAGCTACACGTTCCAGTCCCAGCGAGAGGTCAACCTAGCCCAGGTCAATGCGGTGAAAAGGAAGGAGCCACTAAGCACAAAGGGGTGGCAAATTATGATGAAGTTGGGGTATGAAGAAGGCAAGGGCCTAGGGGCAGAGCTACAAGGTATAGTCAAACCCATCCCCGACATCGTCATGAAAAGCCGATGGGGCTTAGGATATAGGGAGAAATCCAAACCATGGTCATCCAGCACATCCACTCTCAAGGCCGACCGAGAGCCACTCACCTGGACACTCTGGTGTCATTTTGTCAGGGGGCCTACCCAGCCTGGATATAACACCGTGGTAGTCGAGGCAGAACTCTCACAGCACGAGGTGCATGGCCGGAACTTCTCCCGGCACATGGCCCCGTTGCTGACCTATCAAGCCCTGGAAGCCCTCCGTCCGACCAGAAGGAGAAAGGTAGGAGACCTAGAGGCTGAGTGGTATAGATGGTTCGACATAGAAGACATCGCCATCGCCTTCAGCCGACTGTTCTGGGAAGAGGAGAGAACCTGGCCGCCAGCTGCGGAAGAATTACTAGATCCTCCGTTGCTATCACATCCAAAAGGCAGCTCATGAGCGATGCCTCAGATGTAGGAGAGCCGGACATCCCCTACGAGGAGGGGAACACTGTTGATGAACTCTGGAGAGGCACCTGCCTAGCCATCCACCCATCCCTCCTGGAGTCCCTCCTTCCCAGCCTAGTCCCATCCTCTCCTCCTTTACTGATCCAGCTGACTCCCCAGCTCCTTACGGCGGCGCACAGGCCTTCTCACACCCCAGCTCCCACCGGCTGTCCTCTCCGCCCTTCAAGCTGATCCAGGTGACCACGAGGTCACCCTCTCCTGTTGCATGCTCTCCTCCGATCTCCAAAAAAAAACGTCCACTTTCAAATGCACGTTGAGGTCGAGGAGCCGGCATACGTCCTGCACTCTGTTGATCAGGGGCCCTCCTCGACTGAGGGTCCCCCTCCTGCTCCTTCATTAGGAGCCATCCTCTTCGAGGACACCATGTCCTCCCCCAGTCCTGTAGAGTCGTCTAGTTTAGGAGAGTCTAGGGTAGGTGAGTCTAGAGTAGATAGGCCTAGGATAGAGAGTCAGGTCAGCCTGCCATCCGCCAGTTTCAAGCACCGTCCTAGGAAGCAGCGGGGAAAAGCTATTCCCCGGAGATATCTTCAAGAGCTAGCTCGGCGGTGTCAAGCGCTATTATTGATAGAGGAATTCACAAAGGAAGCACTGGTGTTTGAAGAGGTGTTTGAGCAAGATGGGGTGTTCGTAGACGACGGATTTGGCGTCTACGAAATCATGAATGATGAGGACCCGATCGAGGAAGAGGATAGCGAGGTAGATGACGCTGCCGAGAAATATGCCAGCGGAGTCAGGAGATTTGATGAACCCACAGCGGCAGTGGATGAACCTACTAAGGAAGTCAACCTCAGAACAGAAGAAGACCCTAGGATTGTGATAATCTCAGCAAACCTCCCTCCTGATGAAGATGAATTGGTGCAAATCTTAAGGGAGTACAAGGACTCATTCGCTTGGTCTTATGAGGACATGCCTGGCCTAGACCCCTCTCTAGTGGAGCACCGACTAGTACTGAAAGAAGGGGCAAAGGCAATCAAGCAGAAACTCCGAAGGTTCCACCCACTCACAGCTCTGAAGATGAAGGACGAAGTAGATAAACTCCATAAGGCTAGATTCATCAGGGTAGTGCTATATCCGAACTGGGTGGCCAATATAGTCCCTGTCATGAAGAAAGACGGAAAGTCAGAATCTGCATTGACTTCAGGGATCTGAATAGGGCATGTCCGAAGGATGACTTCCCGCTTCCTCATCTCGATGTGCTAATCGACAACACGGCTGGGTATGAGACCCTCTCATTCATGGATGGGTATTCAGGATACAACAAGATCCGTCTCGCTCCTGAAGATCAAGAAAAGACTTCCTTCACCACGCCCTGGGGAACATACTGTTACGTAGTCATGCCATTTGGGCTGAAGAATGCTGGTGCTACCTACCAGAGGGCGATGATGGCTATATTCCACGATATGATCCATGTCTATGTTGAAGTCTATGTGGATGACATTTTGGTGAAGTCAAGGACCAGGAGAGAACACCCCGAGATCTTAGCCAAGGTGCTGCAGAGAGCTAGGGAGTATCAGCTGAAGATGAATCCGAAGAAGTGTGTGTTCGGGGTATCATCAGGTAAGCTACTAGGCTTCATAGTCAGTAAGCGGGGCATTGAGATCGATCCGAACAAGGCCAAGGCAATAGCAGAGATGCCTCCTCCAAAGAATATCGCACAATTAAGAGGGCTAATCGGGCGTTTGCAATTCATCAGAAGATTTATCTCCCAGCATTCGCAAAGATGCCGCCCATTTATGATCTCTTGAAAGGAGGGGCAAAATTCGAATGAAATGATAAATGCCAAGCAGCCTTCGATGAGCTAAAGAGTTATCTCATGAATCCCCCAGTCTTACAGCCTCCTGTACCTGGAAAGCCGCTAATCCTATATCTCTCAGTCATTGAGGACTCCCTAGGAGCTGTCCTGGCACAACATGACGAGTCTGGGAAAGAAAGGGCAGCATACTACCTCTCTAGGCTCTTCAACCCTGCTGAATCCAAGCTCACCACTGCGGACAAAACTTGTGCCGCACTCGTGTGGGTAGTCCAAAAGCTCAAGCATTACTTCTTAGCCCACGAGGTCAAGCTGATCTCAAGGATGGATCCACTCCGTTATCTTCTTGAAAAGCCCGTCCTTTCTGATCGGCTGGCACACTGGCAGAGTTTCCTCTCCCAGTTTGACATATCCTTTGTGGTCCAAAAGGCCGTCAAGGGGTATGCCATCGCCGAGCATCTAGCCCATCTCCCGCTCCCTCACAGCGACTCCCTCCGAGAAGGGAGTTCCCCGATGAGGAACTCTCAGTCATAATCAAAGACCCCTTCTGGTCCCTTCATTTCGATGGTGCACTCAACTCTCAGGGACGGGGCATTGGAGCCGTGCTGCTTACCCCGGAAGGTATCACCATCCCCTTTGCATATCAACTCACCTTCCCCGCTACCAACAATATGTCAAAGTATGAGGCTCTCCTTGCTGGTCTCAAGCACGCTTATCTGCTGGGGGCATCTCACCTCAAAATTATAGGAGATTCTCAACTCGTCCTGCGGCAGGTGCTCTCAACTTACCGCACTCGTGACCCAAGCTCAAGCCATATCAAGACCTGGTCACATTGCTGGCAAGGCAGTTCCGTAAGCTTATCTATATCCACACTCCTCGTTCTCAAAATATCCTGGCTGACGCACTGGCGTCGCTAGCCTCATCTCTATCCTTCCCTCTGAGCCGCCGGACCGAGACAATCATCGTCCAGCGTCTCGATGTCCCATCCACCCAGGACCCTTGGTTTAGCGACCTCAGGGCAACCTTAGAAGAGAAGGCTAGGAGAAGAGGAGCGCAACAAGTTATGTTAACTGAGCTCGAGGAGATCTTGAATGAAGAAGAACTGCCATGGTACTTGAGATAGAGCAGTACTGCAGGGATGGAACATATCCTGAAGGGGCAAGTGCAGAGGACCGCAGGGCCATCAGAAGAGCCGCCTTAAGGTACACAGTTTCGGAGAAGTTCTGTACAGGCGAGCCCTTAATGGAGTCCTTTTAAGGTGCCTTACCGATGACGAAGCTTGGAAGGTGGTGGAAGGGGCCCATGCTAGCGAATGCGGAGGGCACGTCAACAGTCGAATGCTAGCCAAGAAGATCATTAGGCAGGGCTATTACTGGCCAACCCTAGAAGAAGACTGTACCATCTACGTTCGTAGGTGTGTTAAGTGTCAACTCCATGCCGATAAGATCCATGCCCCTTCCTCCTCACTACACCCACTCTCTACACCATGGCCATTCTCCATGTGGGCTTTCGACATTGTCGGTCCTCTTGGTGATTCTAATGCTCAAACCAAACAAAAGTCATTTATCCTAACTGCGACTGAGTATTACACCAAGTGGGCGGAAGCTGAAGCCTTCACAGAAATCAAAGCATCCACGGTGTGCCGCTTCATCATGAGAAACATCATCTCGCGGTTCGGAGTGCCAAGCAGCATCGTCACGGACAATGGGCCGCAATTCATCGCACAAGAGCTCCAGGACCTCTGTAAGAAATACAACATCACGCTGCATCATTCATCACCGTATTACCCACAAGGCAATGGCCAAGCTGAAGCAACTAACAAAACCCTTCTTAAAATCCTAAAGAAAACCTGTGAGTCGCATAAATTCGCCGACTGGCCAGAGAAGCTGATAGAGGCTCTATGGGCCTATCGTACCTCCGTCCGCACTCCCACAGGACAAACCCCGTACGCTCTTACATACGGGATGGAGGCGGTAGTTCCGTACGAGATCCTAATCCCTTCACTAAGGGTCCAATTAGACAAGGAACTTAATCTTGATGAACGTCGAGAGGCGTTACTAGTCCAATTGGAACTCTTAGACGAAAGGCGGCTTATGGCAGCCGACCATGTGCTTTCCTACCAAAGGCGAATCTCAAGGTCCTTTCAAAAGAAGGTAATTGAGCGAAAATTCCAAGAGGGTGATATGGTCTTGAAACGCATCTTTATCAAACCCGGAGGTCCTAGGTCCAAACTGCAACCCAACTGGGAGGGTCCGTACGTTGTGAGGGAGGTCTACCCTGGAAATGCATATCGCTTAATCAATGCTGAGGGCGTCGAGTTATCACATCCGTGGAACGGGCTGTACCTCAAACATTTCTATCCTTAGGACTATAGGTGTGAGGCTACAACACCTAAATCGGGGAGTAGCCCCATGTTGGGAGTCTAAGATGCCTCTCTAATCGTCAAGGGCTGCTCTAAGTTAGGATTAACACACACGCGCACGGCAAGCCGGATAACTACACTCGGTAGGTGCTGCAATTATGCGGGCCCTGCTCTAGCGACGGGTCAGTCATTCTCTCCTAATCGGTCGAATTGTATAGGCAAAAGGGTCGTAAGGGTAAGGTCATCAACCTACAGCATACCCTGACGAGAGGAAGTCTCAAACAGGGATGGTCAAAATAACAAAAGGACAAAGAAGCAAAGAAATGAAAAGAAAAGAAAATTCATAATACAATAGGGGCATGGCAAAGAGTGGCAAAGTCCCCACGGGACACTAATGAGCCCGGTCGTACGCATGCCCCAAAGCAAAGCAAGTCCATGATAAAAGACCATAAAGTCCCTCCACAACAGACCCGATCTCCGAATGGTATGCTGTAGGAAGTGATCAAACCCAACATCCTCGTACCCCCACAAGACTTTCCTTAAAATACTCTTCCGTTTCTCCCTACAAGGCTGAGCCACCTCTAGGGTGGGGCTTCACTAGTCGCGGCATCAACTAAGAGGGGTTTTCCGAGGCGTTGTCACCCCTTATGCACGTCCTAACTTAGAAAGCCCTGTGGCGAGGACCAGAGGAGATCAAGATTCCTAACCAGCAGCTCGAATCGGCTTAAGTGTTGTAGCCCGAAGATGCGAGTACCTTTTGTCTCGCGTGTCTTATTTTAGGAAGGGCCAATGCCGGCTTTAGGCGCTAACAAAAAAAATAAAAAATCCAAAAAAAAATATTTCCAAAACTCCAAAAAAATCGAATATTTCCAAAACTCCGAAAAATCAAATATTTCCAAAACTCCAAAAAAAAAAAACAAAAAAAATCAAAAATTTCCAAAACTCTAAAAAATCGAATATTCCAAAAAATCTTAAAACATTAAATGATTCCAAGCCGTTTGCATACATGCATTTCATTTGTTTATTCGCATCTTTTGCCTATTTAATAAGGCTTAGCCCCTTGACAATTATCAAGGTCGCTCACCCGTCCCATTTTTAAGGCAAGGGCTAAGCCTAAGAACAGATCTGACTTGTTTCGTGGTGGTCTAAGTGTGCAGGACGGAAAAGAAAGCGGCACTCATATCCCACTCGTCACTCTCATTCAGTCACAAACCATAAAAACATAAGAGTTTCATTTCATTCCATTCTATCCATGTACAAAAGAAGGGAGCAAAAAGTACAAACCCTCAGCCGCTCTCCCCTGTGCCCTCAGGCGGGCGAGGAGACGGAGGGGCCATCACTCTCGGCCCTGTCTCACTCCCCTCAGGCGCCCTCTCGCGCCGTCGCCGCTCCTCCTCCTCGTTCCTCCGCCGTCTGGAGGAACCCGTCAGATAATGCCCAGCGGACCCGCTCGGGATACCGCTTCGGCTGGTCATTGATCGGCTGCGCCCGACCAGCGCCAGGGCCCTCTCTAGCCCCCTCATCTCGGATCGCAGCATGTCGCTGCGATGCCGCTCCTCTCCAAGCTGCGTGTGAAGGTCGCCAGCCTCGGCGCGCAGTCACACCGCCTCCTCCGCGTCCTGCTGCCAGCGGGCCGCCGCCTCTGCTTCCTGGCGCCACCGCACCACCTCCGCCGCCTCTGGACGTAGGCGCAGCTCCGCCATCTCCGCCATCTCCGCATCTAGAGTAAGAAACCTACCCGCTCCCGCAGCTGGGCGAGGGCGTCCTCCACTCGAGCCGCCGCCGCCGCCAGCTGGCCCTCCAAGACAGAGCGGCCAGGGTCCTCCCGAGAGGAAGAGGCGCCGCCCACCATCTGCTGGGCCCTCTCCAACTCTCCCCTCTGCAAAAGAAACACCGTGGGGTCAGTCAACCAACACTAGAAACAGAAAGGGTAAAAGCACAAGGTAGAAACTCACCAGCTGGTCCACCACCGCCTGGAGGTCGTCTCGCTGCTGGATAGTGGAATGGAGGACGCCCTCGAGCGAGGCAATCTGTCCCTCAGGGTCAAGCTGCAAAACACAAGTCAAAATCAGTCACATAATTAATTAAAGAATTCAAAACAGACTGAAAGAAGTAAAACTCACCGGTCGTCGGGTCCCCCAGTACACCTGGGCTCCTTACCGCCGGGCATAGGCCCGGTAGTAGTCCTCGTCACTGGCGGCCTCAGAGACCACCTCCTTCCCTCGCCGCTCCCAATCGTCCAGCTGCTCCCGGACCCCGACCGTCCAGTCCGTGACTTGCTGGATTCCCCGGAAGCTGCGACCGGGCCTCTCCCATGACCTCTATCGGGTCGGGAACTCCACCACCGCCTGGTGGAGTCCCAGTGTCCGCGCCACTAACCGGTGGTGGAGCGGGACCACTGTGTTATAACAGTGAAGCCAAATGTTCCTACCGAAGTAAGGACGACCCCGCTCCACCCACGGTTGGGTGGCGTCGTCCTCCCCGACGTAGGGAGTCCACTGTACCTGCACACCACAAGTCAAAACACGTCAGTCAACTACCAGAAGAGCAATCAAAGTAGAAAGGTTAAGGCTAGAGGTACTCACATGTCTGAAGGGGATGGTGTCCATCGCGTCATGAATCATGGTCACTTGGCACCGCAGGGACCGCTCATCTCGGCAAAACCGCCAGCGCTGTAAGAGCGGTACAGCGCCGCGTCGCCTCGCCACCCCACGGCCTAGGGAGGGGAGGTGGTAGTAAGCCCACACCTACAAGAGCAACACAAGTCAGTACCACAGTCAATAAGCAAGCAGGAAAAGCAGCAAAGGGCGAGGGTAGAAACGTACCTGTAGGAGTGGGAAGAAGCTCGCGACACCCGTCACCCTGCAAGAGGTGCCCAGACTGTCGAAGAGGTGGGCCAGGAGGGCCGCACCCCACACGTAGTTGCCCACACTGGACAGATCCTCCAGCAGGGGCAAGCATCGGCAGCTCACCAGGTCCCCTTTGGTCCCCAGGATCAGCTTCCCGATCACCAGTGTCAGGAATCACCGCAGGTCCCTGTCTGCTGCCTCTCCCTCCTCCTCCGCCATCGCCGCTCTCGCGTCATCTGTCATCCGCTCCATATGCTCCGCCTGCCCCTCGCCCATCTGGCGGCGTGCACTCGCCACGCCCAGGCTCGCCTGCAGCGCCGTCCGCTGCACTAGCGAGGACCTCTCTCCCCGCACCTCCAGTCCTAGTAGCCTCTCCACCGGCTCCTGATAGTTGGTATAGGTGGTCCCAGTCACCGCCTGGCCGTCCACTCTCAGGCCGGTGATCCGTACCACATCCTCTAATGTGGGGACCATGTGCCCCCACGGAAGAGGAACGCGTGGCACTCTGGGTCCCACCGCTCCTTCAGCGCCTGGATGAGAGCCACATCCGGCGCTAGCTCCTCTAACCTCAAGAACGGCCCGAAGCCCATCCCCTCCAGTCGGCGTACCTGGAAGTCCGGGAGGCCGTCGTAGATCGCCCGGATCACTGCCCACTCGAGTCGGGATCGCAACTCAGTCTGCAAGGCAATCACCAGAAGGGGTCAGAAATCAGAAAAAAGGGGTCAAAACACTCTTTGCCCTGCTAAAGCGACAAGGGACCTGTCGCCTTCTGAAGACGACAGACCCCCTGTCGCTTTAATGCCCTTATTGCGGCAGGCCCCCTGTCGCCTTCTTTAAGGCGACATAGGGGGCCGTCGCCTTCTGTCTGGTAATACGAAAGGGGGTCTGTCGCATTACCAGGGCCGAACCGAGATGGAGCTTCCTCCGTTTTTCAGCCGTTCCCTCGGGCGAACCGCCCTACAATCGGGTGCTCCGCACCCCCCGCATCCCACATTCAAGGTGAAGGGTTCGGAGACCTACCTTCTTGGGCCCAACCGGTTCGTCCTCGTCGCCCGGCATCGCCACGGGCTCCTCCTCCATCGGCACGGCCGGGGAAGCCTCCGTGGCCGCCGTCGAGCTCCCCTTACCCGGTTGCCGACGCCGGATTGATTTCTTGCGCCGCCAGCCACTGCCCTCACCGCCTTGGCCCTCTCGGTGCTCCTCCTCCATCGTCGGTTGTCAAGGGAGAGAGAGGGTTAGGGAAGAGAGAGAGAGGGATAGGAAGATAGGAGGAAGAGAGGAAGGAGATGAGAGAGAGAAAGCCGGGAAGAAGGAAGGAAACCCTCGAGATCGCCAGAGCAAGCCAAGGGGAGAGAGGAAGGATTGAGGGAAGAAGAGAAAGGGCGCCCGGCCCTAAGTTCAAATTGCCTCGGGTCCTGTGAACGCGACAAGGTCCCTGTCGCCTTATAAATGAAGGTCGCGACGTGTGGTCCGTCGCCTTCACTTTAGTGGTTACGACATTGGGTGTGTCGCCTTCTGGATTGCGACACCCCCTATGTCGCCTTATCAAGTCTGTGCACCAATTTCTAAAAAAGCTCAATGTTCATTAATTCCATGATCACATCAAGTAAAAGCTATGAAAAATCAGCATGTCACCCCTTACATCAAGCATCAAATCCACCAAGTCCCATCCAAACATCAAAAGTACAATCAAGTCCCTAGCTCACGGTCCCCTAAGTGGCCGGATCTTCTCGTGCTCCAAGAGGTACGCCTGGTACGTCTCCCGGTTCTCGTCGAGTCTCGGTGGGAGTGCATGGGTAGCGCACGCTCTCCACAAGGCCAGCGCGCTCCGCACGGCCTGCTCATCCTCCGGGTTCCCCAAGCGTCGCTTCTTCACAGGAGGTAGGTGCGATGGTGGAAGTACTCTCGTCCTTGGCTTCCCGATCTGTAGGTAGCACCGCTGCGGGTTATAGAGCACGGTCGCCATGTTCCCGATGAGTTGCAAATCCAAGCCGCGTCCGAGTGGTAGCCGGATCTCCGCTCCGCGCAGCGCTGCTATGCCCAAAGCAAAGTGCTCCACTGGTAGGGTGTTGAAGTAAAGGCGCCACGCACTCCTTGTCTTCTTGTCGGCCGTCCTACATAAAACTTTGTCCGAAAATTTGGCTGCGCCGCCAATGAAGTTCAATGGATGGCACCCGAAGATTCTGCTGTCGGTGGTGGGTTGTCTACCGGTTTAAACTTGATCCTCACACCCAACCAACACTCTAGAAGGATCATAGAGCCATAAAGGAAACCTCCCGTGGAAGCTGAAGTGAGGCCCGAATAGAGATACGCCAAGACGGCGTGAGAGAGTGAAAGTCCTCGCCATACCCCACTAATCGCACTAAGGCTAGTGTAGTCTATGAGGTGATCCCCGGACGGAAAGAGCACCACCCCACATAAGCATATCGCCACGGCCTTTGCTATCTTACGGTGGTCTACGCTCTTGTCCTTACACTTGGATATGACCCACTTAGACAAGGGCACTAAATGGATGAATTGTGGGCTAATCATGGTATGGACATCCCCCGGGTCGGTCATGAACTCTCCAAGGATAAGCTTCGGGTTAATGGGCTCAATCGTATAGCTTATGTTTTGCTCATCCCCCGGTTTCGTCTTGGGAAGAGCTAGAAAGGCCTCGACCTCCTCTAGAAGGACGGTCGCCTCAAATTTAGGAAAGATGAAGGTATGGGTTTGTGGGTGCCATAACTCTATCAAGGCCGTGATGCTATGCCAATCGAAAGAAATTTTATGGTAATTATGGGCCGCTATCAACACTCCACCCAATCCCCACTCTCTCATGAATCTAATGACATACATGGGTAAGGCTTTGATCATCGGGGCGATCCAAGTAAGCTTAGAATAGCGGCGGGACCCCGGGAAGAGCTAGAAGGGAAGAAGAAAAGGCAAAAGAAGAGGGTAAGGAGAAGAAGAACAGGAAAATTGATGAGCAAATTCGGAGTTAAAAGCATTGAAAATTGAAAACATCACCAACTCACCTCTCTCACTTCCTCGCTCCGGCTCAGATGATTGGGGACGTCCGTCACCCTCATGAGAGCTTCATACATCGTCCGAGCACGCTTCGGACCTTCATAAGCCGCCTCCCCACCCATGGGATCAAGAGGAGCTCTCTTCATGGCCATGAGAGCTTGCAAAACCTGAAGAAAAGAAGAGAGAGATGAGAGCTCCGAATTTGGCCCCTCAACCCCCTTATTTATAAAGCCATAACACTCCTAATCATGCTAGGAAAGGGTAGGGGAGACCCATTAAGAATAGGAGTTTGAGTGGGAAGCACTTAGAGTCCAAGTAGGGGACAAGTCCTAATCCCATGCTGAAAGCTTTTGAGCTCGGGCTGCAGAACCTGTGAAAGCGACGTATCGACCCGTCGCCTTCAAGTAGGCGACAGGCATCCCGTCGCTTTCTGAAGTGTAGGGTTGCGACAGGCCCTATGTCGCCTTCTGATCAGTTTATGTGCCATGCATGTTTCTTTATAACTGTTCAGGATATTTTGCACATGTTTTTGATGCTTATTATTTGGTGCATCTTTATTGTATCTTTATTGCTTTGATTAATTGAAAATCCAAAAAAAATCAAGAAAATGCAGAAAATCCATAGAAATCAGAAAATCCAGAAAATCAGAAAGACGCGTTTGTCAGGTAAGACAGGTAAGTATCTCTAACCTTAATCCCTTCGCATTATTATATGGTATCTACGCTACTATATCAGCTCAAGGACCGGCTGGTTCCCAGTGTGTTTCAGGATCTAAGTTCCCCTTCATCAAAAAAACGATGATGATCTAGATGCACACTGCTAATCGCTGGATAGGCCGTTGGGTGATATGACTCGGGGACGACGGATTCTATCGCACGTCGGTGATGCGAAGTGTCTTGACCCTTGCTTATATCGTCTAGCAATATTATCCTTGAATATTTGTTATTTTCTCCTTTCTTTGCATTAGCTTTTATGATTTCCTTTTATTTTAGCCCAGCATGCATCATGTAGGAATTTTTGAGCTTCACGAATCATGATTTGTCGAAGTCAGCTTCTCAATGATGTCCCAGCACAGATTCTCATTTTCCAGACAAGAATTCCACTCCAAATTTGAAAGTTTTCCTCGAGCTTGCTGCTCGGTTCAGTCCGCCAGTGATGGTTCCTATGCAGGATTCCTCTCATCCCCATTCGTTATGACAGTCATCCCTTTATCCCCGATCCGCTCATTAGTCGTGACCCGCTCGAAGGCCAGAGTCGAATCGACCCGCCGGGCTGCACCCATCCCCTAATGAACGAAACCTGCACGCTAAAGATAGCCAGGGTACCTCTTGAATCAGGAGGTTGATCATTCTTTTCTTTTGATTTTTATTCGTCCCTAGTAGGAACCATCCTTGCGTTCTGTTCTTAGCCATGATCGAGGTTAGCCGGATAATTCCTGCTGCTTACTCGTCAAGAATGGGTGTCTCTTTACCTTGATGCCCGCTTTTCAGCTCATTCCGCTACATCGCCGTTTCACGCCACTTTCGCTCCATCACCGCTCCACTCCCTTGCAAAGAGAGCATCAAGGAGGGGCAATCTGTAGACACCCATTTCTAACCTATAAGTCAAGCAAAATCCCTTGTCACATCATTGACGCCCCACGTTGGCTCATCATCGTCAAGCTGGCTTTCTTCGATCATGACATCATTCTGATTAATTCACCGCCCTGGAGGATTCTTCTGGTCAAGTCAAACAAATATCTCTCACTATTTCTCTGAACATAAAGTCCGACATTTCATCTGAAGGCTGTGCATAGAGTTTCGGATGCATTACATGCCAAAATCCAGAAAAGTCCAGAAGGCGACAGGAGCTGTGTCGCGTTCCTGAAAACGACAGCCCCTATGTCGCATTCATAAATCCGTATTTTTAAATCCCTCAAAATTTGCAAAAATGACTCAAGTTCACCTTCCATATGAGTAAGACGACATGTCGAGGTGTCGCATTCAGAAGGCGACACCAAGACCATCGCGATCATGGCCTTAAACAGGAAACTCAATCCGAGGCTGATTTGGACCCATGCTATTGATGGTAATTGCTTCTTTTGGACGTCCAAATCAAGTCCAAATCCTCTCAAATTCGGAGCAGACCTTCCTAACATGCTCCTTTCCGAGTTCCAATGGCCCTTGCACAACCATACTTGCCCATAGTCGGACTCTTGCCCATTATTCCTCTCAGAACATGTCCGGGAATAATCACCCATAAAAACCTTATTTCTCCATCGTTTTGGGCAAGGCCGGAGCCATTAGTTCGGGAATCCAGAGAGCTTCATCTTGGAAGAAGAGAGTTTTCTCTCCAGACGACTCAGAAGAGCCCCCCAGGGCGTTTTCCCACCGGCTATCAAATCTCCTCTCCCCTTTTCTCTTTGTTTCATTCAATTCATGCATGCATAGTTCGTTTCTTCTTCTAGTTTAACATTAGAACACGAAACACACACCATAATAGTTCATGTACATGCACTTTTCATTGAATAGATCTATTGCACACGAATTCTAATGGGTTTTCTTTGTGTTTGAATCATCTTGGCAGGTGTTTGAAGGCAAGAACGATGTGAGGCTCCTGTCCCTTGGCTGGCTGAGGAGCAGGAAGACGAGAATCGATATCTCTGTCCTTCTGAAGAGAAGGCGACAAGGCCACTGTCGCGTTCAAGAAGGTGCCTTAGCCTCTGTCGCGTTCAGAAGTAAGGAAGGCGACACTACATCTGTCGCTTTACCAGGTATGCCTTCCCTTCACCTTTCTTTTCCAAGGTAGTCAGCCCTCCACGTCTACATCTCTGAGGCGATTACCCTGGTGGCGATCACGGTTAGTTCCTAATCCCTACACTCTTAATTTTCAATTCAAAAGGGGATACCAATCCCGTGATTACACTACTCTTATTACATACTTATGAAAAATAAAAGTACAACACCATGTCCAAAACAAGGTCTCCTACTCCCGTTCCGAGTCGCTCCTAACGATCTCCTCGAAAGAAGTAGAAATCTCTGCACCTGTGCGCCGAAGCAAGAGTGAGTTCAAATGAACTCAACAAGTAACACCAAACACACTAAACTTACATGCATCACATAACATTCACGTTTTCATTCTACACAGTAACATATAAAGATGGATTTAACAATTAATTCAATTAAAAAAAATCCTAAACATGATGTCAACACATGTTACACGTGGAAATTGTTTTATACAAAATTTTCAATAACTTAAAACCTATCACATGCTTTCTGCACACTTTTCAATATATTAAACTAAGCTCATTTAACCACATTCACACATACTTACAAGTTAAACTGTAAGACCCTCAAATTGTTCGTCATTTTATTTATTCCGTGTTGAGTCATGTTGTATATATATATATATATATATATATATATATATATATATATCATGTATGTGTATGTAGATACTTATGTACGATGTTATCTTGGTATACTTGGGTATGCATGCGTATATTAATTATAATATTGCTTGATTACATGTTGTGGTAGTGTGTACATCGTATTACATATATGGCATGTAAATATATACTGTAAGCATGGTTTTCTGCATGTTTTTAAGTTCTGGCCAAAGGGCCAATTGGCGTCAACATGGATGGACATCCAGGAGGAGTCAGCGTCCATCCCGATGGACGCCAGCTCTTAAGTGAATAACCATAGATGTGGACGTTTATTTCTCTGATTTTCTGTCGGCAGCAGGCCCCAAAATTCCGGGTTTGCCTTGCTCACCCATTGGGGAGATGTCCCCAATGGCTATCTCACCTCTCCCATCATCTGTGCCCGAGATCCCAAGGCCAAGACATATAGAAACAACCCCCTTTGCTACCTGCAAGAGCTCTCTGGGCTATTTGCAAGGAAAGAAAGAAACCCTAGCTGAGAACAGGAGAAAGACTGACCCTTTTAAGCTTTGATCCGGCGGTTTGAAGCTTCTCCCTGCAAGCTATTGCAACTGGAGGATAGTGTGGACGTAGGGGAAGGCTTCCCCAACATCAGACTGGTGGCTACATCGACCTAGAAGCCGGAGTGGAGGTGTTTTGGAGGCTTATTGGCACTGTCCAAGGAGAGCTTCATCACCTATTTTAATCCCTTTGGAGGTTTTTAGAAAGGCAAGTAACCCCTCCACCTTGTCCATGTGTATGTCCAGTAGGTCATAGGTGTTTTCTCAGATTTAAATCTTGTCCTGGAACCTCACATTCCCCCTATCTTTGGAGCTCGGTCTGTGTTTCTGCACAGACAGGAACATAATGGCAAGATCCCTTGCCTTTAAGATCTCCAGTTGGCGGCAGACGATGCTGTCGCTAAGCGCTGTGAACGGCCAAACAGCGCCGTTAAGTTCTTCAGTACAGAACAGGAAACTGTTCTACCTTATATATATTTATTTTCTGGGTTTTGGCACATGAGGATATAGTGTAAATTTTTATATGTTATGTAAAATAGGTAATGTGATATGTGGTGAAATTCCCGTGCATTTCTGTGAATGGTATAATTTGTTAGATTTATTTAAATTGCATGTTTGGAAAATAGTTGTACATGTTCATCTACTGTTCCCATGATTCGTGAGAAAATTTAATGCCATAATTTTCCTAGACCATGTATATGTATGTCAGTCCATGCTCTGCAAGTTTGGGAAAATTTCCATGATCATGTGATTTATTACAATTTCTATATCGAAATTAGAAAATATGTGTAGGTGCTTGTAAAAAAATCACAGTAAATTGTATGATGTACCTTAATTCCGGAGAAATTTTTTGTAACAATGTATATACTAGATTCAGGTCTAGGGACTGTTAAATCTGACATTTATGTTATATTCCATGATAAATTGAATTATGTATGGCATGAGATTGAATGTTTTATTTTCTTTAAATATAATATAACTCAGAAAAATATGAAAATTTGCATGTGTGGTCAGGAACCTGTAAGCAGAGTGTGGTTAAAGTTTCATGTGATTTGGATAATAGTAGAGTATATCGTGAGATTTCCATGTGAAAATGAGTTATTAATGCATGCAATCATGATTATGGTTTGACTATGTATTTCTCAACCTGATTAGTGTAAATACTGAGTGTTTAAATTCTGTCACAATAGTATCAGGTTAGGGAAGAACAGAGCCATGTGTAAGAACGAGAAAAATGTAAGCCATGTGTAAATCATGTGAAATGCGTGTGTTAAAATCGGATAATGTGTAAAAATGTGCTGTGTGTGACACTGCTTCCATAGAGGGCTGTGGAATCGTACCGTGGAAAAGTCCCCACGGGAAGGTTCAAAATGTGATAAATCCTATGGGCATTAGGATGAAATCCTGGAGGTGGACAAGTACCACTGGTTACGGTGGATAGTTCTTCTCCCGGTCTGCGCAGTCCAAGAGTCGTCACTGTGTTGCCTAGGTGTCGTCTATGTGTTATGTGTATGTGATGTGAATTTGTCCTTCTAGTGGTGGTTTGGACTATGTGTCACGGAATCTAAATGTGAAAATGTGAATGTGTATATATGCAAATTGTGTTGTGTGAACATGTGTATATGTGTAATGTGTAAAGATAAACAATGTGAATGTGCAAATGCGTGAACATGTGAAACAAATATATTGGAATGAGAAATGTGATTCATGTTATGAAAATGTGGGATTCATGTCAAAACAGCAACCTTAATGTGATTATAATGATGTTTCGCATGTGCATAAATATGTAGAATCCATGTTAGGAGTATTTCCTTTTAGGTGTGTGAAAATCACATGCTAAATTTGCTTTCATGTTGTAGTTAATTGTAAGTGTAGCTCTCATGTGAATGAATGAGTAGAAAGCATGCGGCAGGTATTTCATTTTGGTTTGATATAAACCATGTACCATGTGTAGTGAAATTGGTAGAAATATCCTGATAGGTAGTTTTCTTATTATTGTCCAACCGTGCTATAGGCTTGGGATAATGTAATTGAATATGAGGCTTACTTGTGATGTATGCATGTATGACTTGTTTGGATTTACTTGCTGAGTCTTTTAGACTCACTCTTGCTTCGGCGTACAGGTTTAGTAGGTGACCCTACATCTTTGGAGGAGATCGTGGAGAGCGACTCCGAGCGAGGAGAGTAGCTAGGAGGAGTCACCGTTGTGACATTTTGCTTTCATATTATGTAGTTCAGGCATTGTAATCGAAACATTATGAAATTGTGGACAAGCTATGTATTTTGGAATTTGTAATTTTATTATGTGGACTTTAGCTCTTTAATTCACTATATTGATCATGTATGGTTAAATGTGGATGATGAAATGAAAGACAATAGTTCTTTTCTTCCGCTACTCTGTATTTATATTTGTGTATATCTCGATCATATGATAGTGTTGGGTAAATGTCCCACTGTGATGACGTTCGTTATACCGACGTGGATTGGTACAATCGTACCGGTATAAAGAGGGTCATCACAGAGATTGGTATCAGAGCGACTGATTGAGATAAAACATAAATATACATAAGTCATCATCCTCATTACATGCTAAATCTTTATAGAATTGTCCACATGTGTAGAATTGATTAGTAATGAATGGAAAATAGATAAGAAAATGGTTAGGAGTAAATTAACATAGCTCTAATAGTGGCTTAAATTTATTGCAGTCATGGCTTCGCGTGGTAGACGTGGCGGTGCTCCTGCTCGTGAGGGCGAGCAGAGGCGTGAGGAGCAGGCTGAGCAGCAGGTCCCAGCACCTCAGGATCTTGTACTTCCCCCACCGCCGCCAGTGGATTATGGAGTGTTCATATAGGGTCTAGTGCAGACCATGCAGACACATGCCCACACCCAGGCTGCACTCCAGGCTCAGTTGGAGGCTCAGGTTAGAGTAACAAAATAAATAGTAGGTTGTCTTATTGATTGCATGATGTTATGTTGAATATGTATTGCTCGTTGTTTGTTGTAGCAGGCTCAGATTCCAGTTCCACAGGCTCAGGACCATGGTGGACCTTCCATCATGGAAAGATTTAAGAGGATGTTGCCTCCCTCTTTTAAGGGGGAGAGCGACCCGTTGCTAGCCGAGAGTTGGATGTGGGAGATCGAGAAGATCTTCCGGCCTATTAGGTGTGCGGACGATGATAAGGTTACTTTAGCCACCTATATGCTATAGGTATGTGCTAGTTTTATTTGTTTATATCCCCTGTTAAGTTGAAGTTGTTTAGTTGGTGCTTATGAAGGTTGTGTTGCAGGAGAGAGCTGATGTGTGGTGGACTTCTTTACTATGTACCCGATTCGAGGACGGAGCTATTGACATGGCTTGGGACGAGTTCGTGTGGCTCTTTCGGGCCAAATTCGTCCCCGACCATATTCAGGACCGGATGGAGCAGGAGTTCCTTTCTTTGACCTAGGGCTCCATGACTGTGCTCGAGTATGAGGCCAAGTTCACAGAATTATCTAAATATGCACCTCATATCGTGACAGATGAGCGCAGGAATGCAAAGAAGTTTGTGATGGGCCTGAAGCCATCACTGAGGATGAGGCTAGTGGCATTTGACCATCGTACCTTGGACGAGGCCCTTAGCGCTGCTTGTAGGCAGGAGGGTGAAATGGAGCAGTATCTCTAGGAGAAGAAGGTTTCGCAGAAGAGGCCTGCAGCTACGTTCCAGCGGCAGGACGAGAAGAAAGTAGTGTACCAGGCACCGCAGCGTCCAGTAACAACCAGTAGTGCACAGGTACCTTCTCAACGTTCCCCTGGTGTGAAGAAGGAGTGTCCACATTGCGGGAAGACACATGGTGGTACAGAGTGTTGGATGGTAGAGGGAAAGTGCTTGAAGTGCGGAAGCAGCGACCACAAGATCAAGGATTGTCTGAGACTTCAGCAGGGAGTCCAGTGCGAAGCGCCAGCCCCAGCAGTGGTAGCAGCAGCAGCGCCAGCTACAGGAAGACCAGGAAGGTCTCGAGCCCCAGCTCGAGTGCTTGCTCTAGTACGAGAGGATGCCGAGCAGGCGGAGCATGTCACCAAAGGTACGGTTTTACTTATAGATGTGCACGCTCGGGTTTTGTTTGATACGGGTGCCACTCACTCATTCATTTCCGAGCGTTTCACTAGGCAGTTAGCTCTGGAGTCAAGCATAGAGTCTGAGGATTTAGAAGTCTCATTGTCTCTACACACACCTGCGAGTACGGTGTCGACTGGGAAGTGTGTTCCGTCGTTTCCTGTGTGCATTGAGGATAGAGTCCTAGAAGGGTGTTTCTTCTTGCTAAATATGAAAGACTATGATGCTATTCTTGGTCTGGATTGGCTAGAGGAGCACTATGCGTTAGTAGATTGTCGTGGGAAGAGGATTGTTTTCCGCATTCCTGGTGAGGACGAGTTCTCCCATCCCTTGCCAAGGAACTTGGCAGGAAAATTAGTCATCTCTGCCATGAAGGCGATGCGCATGGTAAACAACGGTTATGACCCTTTTCTTGCCAGCGTGGTGTTAGCACCTGAGGCTGATGAGTCACCTACTCTTGCATGGATCGAGGTAGTGCAGGATTTTCCAGATGTCTTTCCCGATGATTTGTCTGGATTGCCACAAGATAGAGAGATAGAGTTCACCATAGAGTTGCTTCCGGGCACCTCTCCTATCTCAAAGGCTCCATATCGGATGGCACCTGCGGAGTTAGCCAAGTTAAGGAAGCAATTGAAAGAGTTGCTAGATAAGGGATTTATTCGCCCTAGTGTATCCCCTTGGGGCGCACCTGTCTTGTTTGTAAAGAAGAAGGATGGATCACTTAGGTTATGCACAGATTGTAGGAAGCTAAACCAAGTGACTTTGAAGAACAGGTATCCCTTACCTCGGATTGATGATTTGTTTGACCTGTTGCAAGATGCATCAGTCTTTCCTAAGATTGATTTACGATCTGGTTATCATCAATTAAGGATTCAGAGTGAGGATGTGTCCAGACGGTGTTTAGAACCCGTTATGGACATTATGAGTTTTTGGTCCTTCCTTTCGGATTGACCAACGCCCCTGCAACGTTCATTGATCTCATGAACTGGGTGTTTAGGCCGTATTTAGATAGCTTTGTTGTAGTGTTTATTGATGATGTGCTGGTCTACTCTCCGGATGAGGCCACACACCGTCAGCATTTGAGGGTAGTGTTAGAGGTTCTCCATGAGCACAAGCTATATGCTAAATTCAGCAAGTGCAATTTCTGGTTGCGCGAGGTTCATTTCCTCGGGCATGTTATCTCCAGTGTTGGTGTAGCAGTTGATCCAACAAAGGTCCAGGAAGTTATGGATTGGGAGACCCCCAAGACCCCTTCGGAGATTCGTAGTTTTCTTGGTTCGGCTGGTTACTATCGGCGATTCATTGAGGGATTTTCCTCCATCGCCGCCCCATTGACTCAGCTTACCAGAAAGGGAGTGAAGTTTGTCTGGTCCGAGAAGTGTGAGAGTAGTTTTCAATTGTTGTAGACTAAGCTCACGTCAGCTCCGGTGATAGTCTTGCCGAGTGGTGTAGAGGGTTTTGCTATCTATACGGATGCGTCTCGGATTGGCTTAGGCTGTGTGCTAATGCAGCAAGGAAGGGTAGTGGCATATGCTTCTCGTCAGTTGAAGGAGCATGAGAAGAACTGTAAGGCCCTCGAATTTGTTGTCATTTTATCTTATTGTGTGTTGAGTCACGTTGTATGTATATATCATGTATACGTAGGTGAATACTTATGTACGATGTTATATTGGTATACTTAAATATGCATGCGTATATTAGTTGTAAATATTGCTTGAATATATGTTGTAGTAGTGTGTACATCATATTACATATATGGCATGTAAGTATATAGCGTAAGCATGGTTTTCTGCATGTTTTTAAGTTCTGGCCGAAGAGTAAATTGGTGTCAATATGGATGGACGTCCATGGGAATTCAACGTCCATATCGATGGACGCCAATCCTGAAGTAGACGGCCATCTATGGGGAAGTCTACTTCTCTGAAACTCAGTGCGCAGCAGACCCCGAAATTCTGGGGGCAACCTATCTCAACCATTGGGGAGACGTCCCCAATGGCTCTCAAGCCTTCACATCAACCCCTACGTGAGTTGAGAGGTCTCTCTCCTATAAACAAACCACTCTTTGCAACCCAAAGACCTTCTCTTTGCTCTTTGTAAGGAGAAGGAGAGAAACCCTAAGCCTGTGAGAAAACTTGAGCTTTGAGAGCTCAAATCCGGCGGTTTGGAGCTTCATCCGGTGATCTACAGTGACTAGAAGCTAGCTTGGACATAGGAGGAGGCTTCCCCGACCTCGGACTGGACGCTACAACACCACAGAAGACGGAGTGAAGGTGTTTTGGAGGCTTCTTGGAACTGCCCAAGGAGATCTTCATCGCCCATTTTCACCACTTTGGAGATTTTACAAGAGGCAAGTAACCCACCCACTTCGTCCATGTATGTGTCTAGAAGGGTTCTATCATTTTTATGAGATTTTATCGTGTCCTGGATTCCCCCATTCTTCTTGTATTTAGAGCTCGGTCTGTCTTTTGCACAGACCGAAACTTGACGGCAAGATCCCTTGCCGTCAAGCTCTTCGATTAGCGGCCAACGATATTGCCGTTAATCTCCTTTAACGGCCAGACTGTGTCGTTAAGTTCTTCAGGACAGAACAGTGAGCTGTTCTCTCCTCCTATATGATAAATTTCCGATGTGTTTTCACATGAGGATATATTGTAAACACTATATGTTATGTAATATGGGTAATGGAATGTGTTTGTTAGACTTTTATACTTTTCTGTGATTTATCTAAGTTGTTAGAATTATGTGAAATGCATGTGAAATGAAGATCATGGGTATGGTAGCTTACTCTTTGCATGATCCTTGTGTAATTTGACTTCCATAAAATTTCCAGATGATGTAAATGCATGACAGTCCATGTCCCGAAAATTTAGGAATTTTCCCATGACTATGAAACTTGTTATACTTTATGTATTAGAAAATAGAGACCATGCCTAGATTGTTTTAAAACTTCGGAAAATTGCATGTTGTGTAAAAATTTTGGGGAAAATTTCTGTGACATTATGAATGATAGGTACAGACCTGTGAACAGTCAAATCGAACATTCATGTTATGTTCCATGATAAATTGAATTATAAATGGCATGAGATTGAATGTTTTAATTTCTGTAAATGTAATATGACTCAGAAAAATCTGAAAATTGGCATGTGTGATCATAGACCTGAAATTAGTCTGTGGTTAAATTCTCATGTTATTTGGATAACTGTAGAGTGCTCTATGAAATTTCCATGCAAAAACGAGTGTTCAACGCATGCTAATATGAACATGGTTGATTATGTATGTTTCAACCTGATTAGTGTAAGGTACTGAATGTTTGATTTCTGTCAGCAGTAATATCATGAATAGGAAAACATAGCCATGTGTATAAGTGAGAAAATGTAAGGACATGTGTATATCATGTGTAATATGTGTGTTAAAATCAAAGTGTGTAATGTGTAAGAATGTGTCATGTGTGACACTGCTTCCATAGAGGGCCGTGGAACCGTACCATGGAAAAGTCCCCATGGGAAGGTTCAATGTGTTAAGATCCTAAGGGCATTAGGATGAAATCCTGGAGGTGGACAAGTACCACTGTTAGGGTGGAGACTTGTTCTCCCGGTCTGCGCAGTCCAAGAGTCGTCACTGTGTTGCCTAGGTGGCGTCTATGTGTTATGTATATGTGTTATGTGATGTGTCCTTCTAATGGTGGTTGGGACTATGTGTCATGGCACTAAATTGTGAAATGTGAATGTGAATATGTGTAAATTGTGTAATGTGAATGTGTAAATGTGCAATGTGTGAAAAGAGAACTATGTGAATGAGTAATTGCGCAAACATGTGAAACCAATGCGTTAGATTGTGAAATTGTGATCCATGATATGTTAATGTGAAATAATGTTATAACAGCAACCTAATGTGTTTATGATGATGTTTTATAGGTGTAAAAATGTGTAGAATCCATAATAGGAGTATGTCTCAATTATGTGTGAACAAATCCATGTTAAATTGTTATCATGTTGTAGTATAATCGGGAATGTAGCTCTCATGCAAAGGGATGTGAATTGCTAAATCCATGTCAAAACAGCAACCTTAAAGTGTATGAAATGATAGTGTGCATATGTAAGAATGTGTAGAAACCATGATAGGAATGTTTCCTTTTATGCATGTGAGAATCCCATGTTAGTTGCTATCATGTTGTAGCTTAATGTGATTGAATGAGTAGTAAGCATGTGATCGGATATTTATTTTGGAATGTCATAAGTCATGTACCATATGTTTTAAATTTTGTAGAAATATCATGATAGGTTGTCTCTTATGAATGTTCAAACGTGCTATAAGTTTTGCTTCATGAATTGGAATGTAGAACCTACTGTGATTTATGCATGAATGATGTGTATGGAGTTATTTGCTGAGTCTTTTAGACTCACTCCTTGCTTTAGCGTACAGGTTTAGTTGGTGACCCGACACCTTTGGAGGAGACAGTGGAGAGTGACTCTGATCGTGGCGAGTAGCTTGGTGGAGTCGATGTTGTGACTTTTGCTTTCATAGTACGTAATGAGGCATTGTAATAGAACTATTATGTAATTGTGGACAAGCTATGTAATCTGATTTTAGTATTTTATTTATGTGGACTTTAGTTCTCTTAAAAATTGTTATTTGAACCATGTATGTTAAATGTGGATGATGAAATGAAATGACAAGTAGTTCTTTTACTTCCGCTACTCTGTATCTATGTTTATGAGCATCTCAGCCATGTGTACTAGTGTTGGGTAAATGTCCCACTGTGACGGGACTCACTATACCGACATGGATTGGTATAATCGTACCGGTATAAGGAGGGTCGTCGCAGAGATTGGTATCAGAGACCACCAGTTGAGATTGCACATGAATATATATATAAGTCTTCATCCCCATTACATGATAAGTCTACATAGGAATGTCCACATGTGTAGAAAGCCTTAATAATGAGTGGAAAATAGATAAGAAAAATGGTTAGGAAATTAAATAGCATAGCTCTAATGGTGGGTGAAATTTATTGCAGCCATGGCTTCGAGAGGTAGACGTGGTGGTGTGCCTGCTCGTGAGGGCGAGCAGAGGCGTGAGGAGCAGGCGGAGCATGTCACCGAAGGTACGGTTTAACTTCTAGGTGTGCACGCTCGGGTTTTGTTTGATACGGGTGCCACTCACTCGTTCATTTCCGAGTGGTTCGCTAGGCGGTTAGCTCTAGAGTCAGCCATAGAGTCTGAGGAGTTAGAGGTCCCTTTGTCTATACACACACCTGCGGGTACGGTATCGACTAGGAAGTGCATTCTGTCGTTACCTGTGTGCATTGAAGATAGAGTCCTAGAAGGGTGTTTCTTCTTGTTAAAGTTGAACGACTATGATGCTATTCTTGGTCTGGATTGGCGAGAGGAGCACTATGCATTAGTAGATTGTCATGGAAAGAGGATTGTTTTCCGCATTCCTGGTGAGGATGAGTTCTCTCATCCCTTGCCAAGGAACTTGGCGGGAAAGTGGGTCATCTCTACCGTGAAGGCGATGCGCATGGTAAACAAGGGTTGTTACACTTTTCCTGCCAGCGTGGTGTTAGTACCTGAGGCTGATGAGTCACCTACTCTTGCAGAGATCGAGGTAGTGCATGACTTTCTAGACATTTTTCCCGATGATTTATCTGGATTGCCACCAGATAGAGTGATAGAGTTCACCATAGAGTTGCTTCCGGACACCTCTCCTATCTCAAAGGCTCCATATCGGATGGCACCTGTGGAGTTATCCGAGTTAAGGAGGCAGTTGCAAGAGTTGCTAGATAAAGGATTTATTCGCCCTAGTGTTTCCCCTTGGGGCACACCTGTCTTATTCGTAAAGAAGAAGGATGGATCACTTAGGATATGCATCGATTATAGGAAGCTAAACCAAGTGACAGTGAAGAACAGGTATCCCTTGCCTCACATTGATGATTTGTTTGACTAGTTGCAAGATGCATCAGTCTTTCTAAGATTGATTTGCGATCTGGTTATCATCAGTTGAGGATTAGGAGTGAGGATGTGTCCAAGACGGCATTTAGAACCGTTATGGGCATTATGAGTTTTTGGTTCTTCCTTTCGGATTGACCAACGCCCATGCAGCGTTCATGGATCTCATGAATAGGGTGTTTAGGCCTTATTTAGATAGCTTTGTTGTAGTGTTCATTGATGATGTGCTGGTCTACTCTCCGGACGAGGCCACACATCGTTAGCATTTGAGGGTAGTGTTAGAGGTTCTTCGTGAGCATAAGCTGTTTGCTAAATTCAACAAATGCGATTTCTGGTTGCGCGAGGTTCATTTCCTCGAGCATGTTATCTCCGGTGCTGGTGTTGCTGCTGACCCAGCAATGGTCCAGGCAGTTATGGATTGGGAGATTCCCAAGAACTCTTCAGAGATTCGGAGTTTTATTTGTTTGGCTAGTTACTATCGGCGATTTATTGAGGGATTTTCATCCATCGCCGCCCCATTGACACAGCTCACCAGAAAGGGAGTGAAGTTTGTCTGGTCTGAGAAGTGTGAGAGTAGTTTTCAATTGTTGAAGACTAAGCTCACGTCAGCTCCGGTGTTAGTCTTGCCGAGCGGTGTAGAGGGTTTTGCTATCTACACAGGTGAGTCTCGGATTGGCTTAGGTTGTGTGCTAATGCAGCAAGGAAGGGTAGTGGCATATGCTTCTCGTCAGTTGAAGGAGCATGAGAAGAACTATCCGACTCATGATTTGGAGCTTGCAGCAGTGGTTCATGCACTAAAGATCTGGAGGCACTATCTTTATGGTGTCAGATTTGTGGTGTTTACCGACCACAAGAGCTTGAAGTGTCTTTTCTCCCAAAAGGAATTAAACCTAAGGCAGAGGAGATGGATTGAGTTCTTAAAAGACTACGACTTCGACCTTCAGTATCATCTTGGAAAGGCGAACATCGTAGCGGATGCTCTGAGCAGGAAGAGGTCTTCGCTCCAGCAGGATTGGAAGATGTTGGAGGATGCGGCGTGCTCGATGATAGAGTTAGAGCCATCGTTGTGTCAGGCTTTCGTAGCTCATCCATCCCTTAGATCCTCAGTATTGGATGAGGTGATCAAGCAGCAGAAAGCCGACCCTAGACTCCTAGAGTTAGTGGGCAAGGCAGGCATTGCTCGTGATGAGGATGGCGTGATTAGATTCCATCACCGAGTGTGTGTCCCTGACTTGGTAGATGTCCGTGAGTATGTGTTAGCAGAAGCTCACAGGTCGAGATTCTCTATTCATCCGGGTAACACTAAGATGTATCAGTATTTGAAGAGGTCATTTTGGTGGTCCGGCATGAAGAGGGATGTGGCAGATTATGTATCCAGGTGTTTAGTATGCTAGCAAGTGAAGGCCGAGCGACAGCGACCATCCGGCCTTATGCAAAGGATGGAGATCCCAGTATGGAAGTGGGAAGCTGTCACTATGGACTTTGTTTTGGGTTTGCCTCGATCTAGAAGGGGCAATGATTGGATTTGGGTAGTTGTAGATAGATTCTCGAAGACTGCGCATTTCTTACCTTTGAAGAAGAAGCAGTCGGTTGAGAGTTTAGCTAGATTGTATGTTAGTAGTGTGGCTAGATTGCATGGTGTGCTGAAGTCGATCATTTCGGATCGAGATCCGAGATTTACTTCGAGATTGTGGAAGGGTCTTCAGGATGCGTTAGGTTCGGAGCTGAAGCTCAGTTCGACGTTTCATCCCCAGACAGACGGACAGTCTGAGAGGACTATCCAGACGCTTGAGGATATGTTGAGGGCGTGTGTGCTAGATTGGAAGGATGATTGGGAGCGTCATCTACCTTTAGTGGAGTTCGCATACAACAACAGCTTCCATGCGAGCATTGGTATGCCTCCATTTGAGGCGTTGTATGGAAGGCCTTGTAGATCTCCTTTATGTTGGGAGGAGACCGACGATAGGCAGTTGATCGGTCTGGAGTTAGTTCATGAGACTTCAGATAAGATTCAGTTGATTAGAAAGAGGCTTGTTGTGGCGTAGGATAGGCAGAAGAGCTATGCCAACAACAGGAGGAAGGATTTGGAGTTCGAGGTGGGTGAGCATGTCTTTCTAAAGATTCACCTACTCGAGGTGTTGTCAGGTTTGGCAGGCATAGCAAGTTAAGCCCTAGATTCATTAGCCCATATGAGATTCTCAGACGATTGGGCAGCGTGGCATATGAGCAAGCTTTACCCCCAGTTTTAGCTAGTGTTCATCCTGTTTTCCACGTTTCTATGCTCAGGAAGTATGTCCGAGATCCATCTCATGTGATTAGTCACGAGCCAGTGGAGATCCAGCCAGATCTATCGTATGTGGAGCAACCAGTAGCTATTCTTGACCGGAAGGTTCAGCATCTCTGGAACAAGTGTATTGCGTCGGTGAAAGTTCTATGACAGAACTTCTCGCGAGAGGAGGCTACTTGGGAGCTTGAGGATGCGATGAAGAAGAAGTATCCCCGTTTGTTTGAGTAGTTTTGTTTAAACTTCATGGACGAAGTTTCCTTAAGGGGGAGAGGGTGTAAGGCCCTCGAATTTGTTGTCATTTTATCTTATTGTGTGTTGAGTCATGTTGTATGTATATATCACGTATATGTAGGTGAATACTATGTACGATGTTATATTGGTAAACTTAATATGCATGCGTATATTAGTTGTAAATATTGCTTGAATATATGTTGTAGTAGTGTGTATATCATATTACATATATGGCATGTAAGTATATAGCATAAGCATGGTTTTCTGCATGTTTTTAAGTTCTGGCCGAAGAGTAAATTGGCGTCAATATGGATGGGCGTCCATGGGAATTCAGCATCCATATCGATGGACGCAAATCCTAAAGTAGATGGCCATCTATGTGGACGTCTACTTCTCTGAAACTCAATGCACAGCAGACCCCGAAATTCCGGGGGCAAGCTATCTCAACCATTGGGGAGACATCCCCAACGGCTCTCAAGCCTTCACATCAACCCCTGCATGAGTTGAGAGGTCTCTGTCCTTTAAACAAACCACTCTTTGCAACCCAAAGACCTTCTCTTGGCTCTTTGCAAGGAGAAGGAGAGAAACCCTAAGCCCTGTGAGAAAACCTGAGCTTTAAGAGCTCAGATCCGGCGGTTTGGAGCTTCATCCGGCGATCTACAGCGACTAGAGGCTAGCTTGGACATAGGAGGAGGCTTCCCCGAGCTTGGACTGGAAGCTACAACACCACATAAGACTGAGTGAAGGTGTTTTGGAGGCTTCTTGGGACTGCCCAAGGAGAGCTTCATCGCCCATTTTCACCCCTTTGGAGATTTTACAAGAGGCAAGTAACCCACCCACTTCGTCCATGTATGTGTCTAGGAGGTTTCTATCATTTTTATGAGATGTTATCGTGTCCTGGATTCCCCCATTCTTCTTGTATTTGGAGCTCGGTCTGTCTTTTGCACAGACCGGAACTTGACGGCAAGATCCCTTGCCGTCAAGCTCTTCGATTAGCGGCCAACGATATTGCCATTAATCTCCTTTAACGGCCAGACTGTGTTGTTAAGTTCTTCAGGACAGAACATTGAGCTGTTCTCTCCTCCTATATGATAAATTTCCGATGTGTTTTCGCATGAGGATATATTGTAAACACTATATGTTATGTAATATGGGTAATGGAATGTGTTTGTGAAACTTTTATACTTTTCTGTGATTTATCTAAGTTGTTAGAATTATATGAAATGCATGTGAAATGAAGATCATGGGTATGGTAGCTTACTGTTTGCATGATCCTTGTGTAATTGAGTTCCATAAAATTTCCAGATGATGTAAATGCATGACAGTCCATGTCCCGAAAATTTAGGAATTTTCCCATGACTATGAAACTTGTTATAATTTCTGTATTAGAAAATAGAGAGCATGCCTAGATTGTTTTAAAACTTCGGAAATTGCATGTTGTGTAAACATTTTGGGGAAAATTTCTGTGACATTATGAATGATAGGTACAGACCTGTGAATGGTCAAATCGAACATTCATGTTATATTCCATGATAAATTGAATTATAAATGGCATGAGATTGAATGTTTTAATTTCTGTAAATGTAATATGACTCAGAAATATATGAAAATTTGCATGTGTGATTATAAACCTGAAATTAGTCTGTGGTTAAATTCTCATGTTATTTGGATAACTGTAGAGTGCTCTATGAAATTTCTATGCGAAAACGAGTGTTCAACGCATGCTAATATGAACATGGTTGATTATGTATGTTTCAACCTGATTAGTGTAAGGTACTGAATGTTTGATTTCTGTCAGCAGTAGTATCATGAATAGGAAAATAGAGCCATGTGTATAAGTGATAAAATGTAAAGATGTGTATATCATGTGTAATATCTGTGTTAAAAATCGGAGTGTGTAATGTGTAAGAATGTGCCATGTGTGACACTGCTTCCATAGAGGGCCGTGGAACCATACCATGGAAAAGTCCCCATGGGAAGGTTCAATGTGTTAAGATCCTAAGGGCATTAGGATGAAATCCTGGAGGTGGACAAGTACCACTGGTTAGGGTGGAGACTTGTTCTCCCGGTCTGCGCAGTCCAAGAGTCGTCACTGTGTTGCCTAGGTGGCGTCTATGTGTTATGTGATGTGTCCTTCTAATGGTGGTTTGGACTATGTGTCACGGCACTAAATTGTGTAATGTGAATGTGAATATGTCTAAATTGTGTAATGTGAATATGTGTAAGTGTGCAATGTGTAAAAAGAGAACTATGTGAATGAGTAATTGTGCAAACATGTGAAACCAATGCGTTAGATTGTGAAATTATGATCCATGATATGTTAATGTGAAATAATGTTATAACAACAACCTAATGTGTTTATGATGATGTTTTATAGGTGTAAAAATGTGTAGAATCCATGATAGGAGTATGTCTCAATTATGTGTGAACAAATCCATGTTAAATTATTATCATGTTGTAGTATAATCGGGAATGTAGCTCTCATGCGAAGGGATGTGAATTGCTAAATATATGTCAAAACATCAACCTTAAAGTGTATGAAATGATAGTGTGCATGTGTAAGAATGTGTAGAAACCCTGATAGGAATGTTTCCTTTTATGCATGTGAGAATCCCATGTTAGTTGCTATCATGTTGTAGCTTAATGTGATTGAATGAGTAGTAAGCATGTATAGGATATTTATTTTGGAATGTCTTAAGTCATGTACCATATGTTTTAAATTTTTAGAAATACCATGATAGGTTGTCTCTTATCAATATTCAAGCATGCTATAAGTTTTGCTTCGTGAATTGGAATGTAGAACCTACTGTGATGTATGCATGAATGATGTGTATGGAGTTATTTGCTGAGTCTTTTAGACTCACACCTTGCTTCGGCGTACAGGTTTAGTTGGTGACCCGACACCTTTGGAGGAGACAGTGGATAGTGACTCCGATCGTAGCGAGTAGCTTGGTGGAGTCAACGTTGTGACTTTGCTTTCATAGTACGTAATGAGGCATTGTAATAGAACTATTATGTAATTATGGACGAGCTATGTAATCTGATTTAGTATTTTATTTATGTGGACTTTAGTTCTCTTAAAAATTGTTATTTGAACCATGTATGTTAAATGTGGATGATGAAATGAAATGACAAGTACTTCTTTTACTTCCGCTACTCTGTATCTATGTTTATGAGTATCTCAGCCATGTGTACTAGTGTTGGGTAAATGTCCCACTGTGACGGGACTCACTATACCGACGTGGATTGGTATAATCGTACCGGTATAAGGAGGGTCATCGTAAGAACTATCCGACCTATGATTTGGAGCTTGCGGCAGTGGTTCATGCACTAAAGATCTAGAGACACTATCTTTATGGTGTCAGATTTGAGGTGTTCACCGACCACAAGAGATTGAAGTATCTTTTCTCCCAAAAGGAATTAAACCTGAGGCAGAGAAGATGGATTGAGTTCTTGAAGGACTATCACTTCGACCTTCAGTATCGCCCTGGGAAGGCGAATGTCGTAGCTGATGCCCTGAGTAGGAAGAGACCATCTCTCCAAGAGGACTGGAAGATGTTGGAGGATGCGGCTTGCGCGTTGACTGAGTTAGAGCCATCGTTATGCCGGGCTTTTGCAGCTCAGTTATCTCTTAGGTCCTCGGTTTTAGATGAGGTGATCGAGCAACAGAAAGCCGACCCTAGACTCCAGGAGTTAGTGGGCAAGGTCGGCATTGCTCGTGATTAGGTTTCATCACCGCGTCTGTGTCCCTGATTTGGTAGATGTCCATGAGCATGTGTTAGCGGAGGCTCATAGATCACGATTCTCTATTCATCTAGGTAACACCAAGATGTACCAGGATTTGAAGAGGTCCTTTTGGTGGTCCGGCATGAAGAGCGATGTGGCGGATTATGTGTCCCGATGTTTAGTATGCCAGCAAGTGAAACCCGAGCGATAGCGACCATCTGGCCTTATGCAAAAGATGGAAATCCCAGTGTGGAAGTGGGAAGCTGTCACTATGGACTTTGTTACGGGTTTGCCTCGATCGAGATAGGGTAACGACTCGATTTGGGTGGTTGTGGATAGGTTCTCGAAGACTGCGCATTTCTTTCCTATGAAGAAGAAGCAGTCAGTAGAGAGTTTGGCTAGATTGTATGTTAGTAGCGTTATTAGATTGCATGATATGCCGAAGTCGATCATTTCGGATCGAGATCCGAGATTTACTTCGAGGTTGTGGAAGGGTCTTCCGTATGCCTTAGGTACGGAGCTGAAGCTCAGTTCGGCATTTCATCCCCAGACAGATGGACAGTCTGAGAGGACTATCCAGACGCTCGAGGTCATATTGAGAGCATGTGTGCTGGATTGGAAGGATGATTGGGAGCGTCATCTACCTCTAGTGGAGTTCGCATACAACAACAGCTTTCATGCGAGCATTGGTATGGCTCCATTTGAGGCATTGTATGGTAGGCCCTGCAGATCTCCTTTATGTTGGGAGGAGACTGGCGATAGGCAGTTGATCGGTCCGGAGTTAGTTCAGGAGACTTCGGATAAGATTAAGCTTATCAGAAAGAGGCTTATTGCGGCACAGGATAGGTAGAAGAGCTATGCCGACAACAGGAGGAAGGATCTAGAGTTCGAGGTAGGTGAGCATGTCCTCTTGAAGATATCGCCTACGCGTGGTGTGGTTAGATTTGGCAGGCATAGTAAATTAAGCCCTTGATTCATTGGACCGTATGAGATTCTCAGACGATTGGGCAACGTGGCATATGAGCTAGCTTTACCCCAGCTCTAGCTAGTGTTCATCCTGTTTTCCATGTATCTTTGCTCAGGAAGTATGATCGAGATCCATCTCATGTGATTAGTAACGAGCCAGTGGAGATTCAGCCAGATCTATCGTATGTGGAGCAACCAGTAGCTATTCTGGACCAGAAGGTTCAGCATCTCCGGAACAAGAGGATTACGTCGGTAAAAGTTTTATGGTGGAACTCCTCGCGAGAGGAGGCTACTTGGGAGCTTGAGGATGCGATGAGAAAGAAGTATCCTCATTTGTTTGAGTAGTATTGTTTAAACTTCGAGGACGAAGTTTCCTTATGGGGGAGAGGGTGTAAGACCCTCGAATTGTTCGTCATTTTATTTATTGCGTGTTGAGTCATGTTGTATATATATATATATTGTGTATGCGTATGTAGATACTTATGTACGATGTTATCTTGGTATACTTACGTATGCATGCGTATATTTATTGTAAATATTGCTTGATTACATGTTGTGGTAGTGTGTACATCATATTACATATATGGCATGTAAATATATAGTGTAAGCATGGTTTTCTGCATTTTTTTAAGTTCTGGCGGAAGGGCCAATTGGCGTCAACATGGATGGACGTCCAGCAGGAGTCAGCGTCCACCTCGATGGATGCCAGCTCCTAAGTGAACGACCATAGATGTGGACGTTTATTTCTCTGATTTTCTGTGCACAGCAGGCCCCAAAATTCCGAGTTTGCCTTGCTCACCCATTGGGGAGATGTCCCCAACGGCTATCTCACCTCTCCCATCATCTGTGCCCGAGATCCCAAGGCCAAGACATATAGAAACAACCCCTTTGCTACCTGCAAGAGCTCTCTGGGCTCTTTAAAAGTAAAGAAAGAAACCCTAGCTGAGAACAGGAGAAAGACTGACCCTTGCAAGCTTTGGTCCGGCGGTTTGAAGCTTCTCCCTGCAAGCTATTGCAACTGGAGGATAGTGTGGACGTAGGGGAAGGCTTCCCCAACATCAGACTGGTGGCTACATCGACCTAGAAGCCAGAGTGGAGGTGTTTTGGAGGCTTCTTGGCACTGTCCAAGGAGAGCTTCATCACCTATTTTCGTCCCTTTGGAGGTTTTTAGAAAGGCAAGTAACCCCTCCACCTTGTCCATGTGTATGTCTAGTAGGTCATAGGTGTTTTCTCAGATTTAAATCGTGTCCTGGAACCTCACATTCCCCCTATCTTTGGAGCTCGGTCTATGTTTCAGCACAGACAGGAACTTAACAGCAAGATCCCTTGCCGTTAAGATCTCCAGTTTGCGGCAGACGATGCTGCCGCTAAGCTTTGTGAACGGCCAGACAGTGCAGTTAAGTTCTTCAGTACACAACAGAAAACTGTTCTGCCTTATATATATTTATTTTTCAGGTTTTGGTGCATGAGGATATAGTGTAAATTTTTATATGTTATGTAAAATAGGTAATGTGATATGTGGTGAAATTCCCATGCATTTCTGTGAATGGTATAATTTGTTAGATTTATTTAAATTGCATGTTTGCAAAATAGTTGTACATGTTCATCTACTGTTCCCATGATTCGTGAGAAAATTTAATGCCATAATTTTCCTAAACCATGTATATGTATGTCAATCCATGCTCTGCAAGTTTGGGAAATTTTTCATGATCATGTGATTTATTATAATTTCTGTATCGAAATTAGAAAATATGTGTAGGTGCTTGTAAAAAAATCACAATAAATTGTATGATGTGCCTTAATTCCGGGGAAAATTTCTGTAACAATGTATATATTAGATTCAGGTCTAGGGACTGTTAAATCTAACATTTATGTTATATTCCATGATAAATTGAATTATGTATGGCATGAGATTGAATGTTTTATTTTCTTTAAATAAATATAACTCAGAAAAATATGAAAATTTGCATGTGTGGTTAGGAACCTGTAAGTAGAGTGTGGTTAATTTTGAATAATAGTAGAGTATATCGTGAGAATTCCATGTGAAAATGAGTTATTAATGCATGCAATCATGATTATAGTTTGACTATGTATTTCTCAACCTGATTAGTGTAAAATACTGAGTGTTTAAATTTTGTCACAATAGTACCAGGTTAGGGAAGAACAGAGCCATGTGTAAGAACGAGAAAAATGTAAGCCATGTGTAAATCATGTGAAATGCGTGTGTTAAAATCGGATAATGTGTAAAAATGTGCTGTGTGTGACACTGCTTACATAGAGGGTTGTGGAACCGTACCGTGGAAAAGTCTCCATGGGAAGGTTCAAAATGTGATAAATCCTATGGGCATTAGGATGAAATCCTGGAGGTGGACAAGTACCACTTGTTACGGTGGAGAGTTCTTCTCCCGGTCTGCGCAGTCCAAGAGTCGTCACTATGTTGCCTAGGTGGCGTCTATGTGTTATGTGTATGTGATGTGAATGTGTCCTTCTAGTGGTGGTTTGGACTATGTGTCACGGAATCTAAATGTGAAAATGTCAATGTGTATATGTGCAAATTAGTAGTGTGAACATGTGTATATGTGTAATGTGTAAAGATAAACAATGTGAATGTGCAAATGAGTGAACATGTGAAACAAATATATTGGAATGAGAAATTGTGATTCATGTTATGAAAATGTGGGATTCATGTCAAAACAGCAACCTTAATGTGATTATAACGATGTTTTGCATGTGCATAAATATGTAGAATCCATGTTATGAGTATTTCCTTTTAGGTGTGTGAAAATCCCATGCGAAATTTGCTTTCATGTTGTAGTTAATTGTAAGTGTAGCTCTCATGTGAATGAATGAGTAGAAAGCATGCAGTAGGTATTTCATTTTGGTTTGATATAAACCATGTACCATATGTAGTGAAATTGGTAGAAATATCCTGATAGGTAGTTTTCTTATTATTGTCCAACCGTGCTACAGGCTTGAGATAATGTAATTGAATGTGAGGCTTACTTGTGATGTATGCATGTATGACGTGTTTGGATTTACTTGCTGAGTCTTTTTGACTCACTCTTGCTTCAGCGTACAGGTTTAGTAGGTGATCCTACATCTTTGGAGGAGATCGTGGAGAGCGACTCCGAGCGAGGAGTGTAGCTAGGAGGAGTCACCGTTGTGACATTTTGCTTTCATAGTATGTAGTTGAGGCATTGTAATCGAAACATTATGAAATTGTGGACAAGCTATGTATTTGGAATTTGTAATTTTATTATGTGGACTTTAGCTCTTTAATTCACTATATTGATCATGTATGGTTAAATGTGGATGATGAAATGAAAGACAATAGTTCTTTTCTTCCGCTACTCTGTATTTATATTTGTGTATATCTCGATCGTATGATAGTGTTGGGTAAATGTCCCACTGTGATGACGTTCGTTATACCGACGTAGATTGGTACAATCGTACCGGTATAAAGAGAGTCGTCGCATAAACATTAGTCATTTTAAACATGGATTTTGTACACATAATTGAGAGATAATTCTAGCATGGATTCTATAGTCATTTAAGAAATTTTCAATTTACATGCTGTCATAAGAATTCATATTAACACCTGATCACTTACACAATTTCACCATTTACACATTCACTTTCACTTAAACACAAGTTCACATTTATTAAATGCCGTGACACATAACCCAAACCACCTTTTAGAAGGACACACACGCTAATCACATCACATATCTATCACCTAGGCATTTCAGTGATAAATCTTAGTTACTGTGCAGAACCGAGAGAAGCACTCTCCACCCTAACCAGCGATACTTGTTCGCCTCCAGGCTTTAATCCCAATGCCCGTGGGACATCACACACTATGAACCTTCCCGTGGGGACTTTACCACAGTACAGTTCCACAGCCCTCTAAGGTAGCAGTGTCACCCATTGGCACATTTACACATTTTTCTTAAATTCCAACACACACTTAAGGCACAACTTTTAACACATCCATTTCATGCTCACACATTTACACACGTCAGTATTACCTAGCATGGTACTACTATTCTCAGAATTTACACATTCAAACTAAGTCTAATCATGCATAATTTTGCAGATTTTAATACCAACACATTAACATACTTTAATTTATCAATATCACACATGAAATTGAAATGTATAGCTACTATCATCATTTCAAAAAAAATATTTAACCAAAAACCTACTACAGATTAACCATCATGCATATAAATTTTCGCATTTTTCTAAATTACACACTAATTATGAAAATTCTAACAGTGGAATCACATAAGACTAAAATAACCAAACTAGCATGGATTTTCATTGTTCGGATTCACAATTCATTATATACATGTATACTGATAGTTCTAATCATGTGCCAAATTCTAGAGATTTAACTAGTTCCATATCATTTAATAGAATTTCTTCACTAATTAAGCATGCTCACTATTTTTCAGTTCAGAAAATCTAAAAATTTACACAGTCATCAAAAAATTCCCAAATTTTAACAACATGCTTTGACATCAATTTAAGCACCATAGAAAATTTCTATCAATTAAATCCCACAAGGATAATGTAAACAGTAATTTACAATATTCAGAACCTGTTTAACATGTATTTCAAAAATTTTAATAAATAATACACTTGAACGAAATTTCACAGAAATTATACAACATGCTCCACTACACATATTTCATAACATATAAAATTTACCATATATCCTCATGCACAGAAATCCCAAAAAATGGCTTATAAAGGCAGACAGTCCACTGTTCTTGCCTGAAGAACTCAATGGCAAGGGTATGGCCGTTTACTCATGTTAACGGCAACATAGTGTGCCGCCAACTCAGGATCTTAACGGCAAGGGATCCTGCCGTTAAGTTCCTATCTGTGCAAAACACAGACTGAATGTATGAAACTTGGTGAAATTGGCGTTCCAGGACTCGAAATAAAATCCGTAAAATTCCTAGGACTTAATAGACACATGTAGGAATGATGTGGATGGGGTAGTTGCCTCTTGGAAAATCCACATGCAAAGATTTAAGCCAGAGAAGCCCTCCTCGGCCAAAGCCAAAGATGAAGAGTTATGCGGAAATACACAATACGGTAATCTAGAAGGGGGGGGGTTGAATAGATTACGGCAATTTTAAACTATTGATGGCTTCTTTTCGATGCTACAGCGATCTTAATGAAATTTTGATTCAAATTCGATTAAGTATGAGACCGCTTGAGTTGATCTAAAAGAGAACAGGGAATCAAACGTGCGTATGAACACCGTGCCTACCAATCATCTATCGCAAAACGCGAATAAACCACAGAACACGATGATTTAAGGTGGTTCGGAGTACACAACTCGTGTATCCTACATCCACCATCCACACACACACGCAGAAACGACTGCTTATGAGCGAGTTTAACACTACAACTCAACCACACACACGTTGTCTGATGAAGCACGATCAGAACAACCACAAATATGTGAATCAAGCACAAGGGATGCTCGAAACACAACCACACACACACACGATGGAATGGAAATTATGAAATGGAGAAGAATTAGGAATTAGGGAACAAATCCGGTTGGAATTCTTCTCGTGGATCGTCCAAACGCTCTTCAAACTTCAATTGGATGTAGATTGATCGATGTAGAAGGTTGAATTGATGACGATCCGGCTTCAGCTCCGCATAGATGGTGATTCCACGACGATCTGGGCGGAAAGTTGAAGCAGAGCAGCAATTTGGGGCTTTTCCTCTTGGTCCCTTGGAGGCTCTTGGATGGGAGGCTGCTCTCTGCGAATTTGGCTCCAAAAGGATGCTTATATAGTGTTAGGTAAAGGTGGGGGTCGTGGAGGAAGGAAACACCCAAGTGGGGCCGGATTTGGAAACACAAAATCTCATGTTTCCGTCGTCTGTCGACAGGTGCACTTGCATCTGTCGACAGGCGCACTCAGGCTGAGAACTGGGTTTCAGGAAATTGAGTTTCTGAGTGTATCTGTCGACAGGCAGTTTGCATCTGTCGACAGATGCACTCAGGAATAGAAAACCTGAGCTCTGTCCTGGGTTGACTGTGTGTATCTCTCGACAGGTACATTTCATCTGTCGACAGATGCACTCAGAGATGCAAACCTGAGCTCTGTCTTGGAATGACTGTGTGAATCTGTCGATAGGTACATTGCATCTGTCGACAGATACACCTCTTTCACAGATATTTGTGCTTTTTGCTCATTTCTTCAATGCCTCTTCAATGCTCCATGTTTCATGCTTGTGCACCTACATGCAAATACATTGTTAGTGATATACATTGTATGATTTAGCAATGTTTAACTCAATCACTTTCATGGTGTTTTTCATGTTAGTTAGCACATCAATTTTGCATTAAATCAATGTTCAAGGATGTTAATGTGATCATCAAAAACATGATATATGAAAAACCCAACAAAAGAGTCCTCAAAACTCCCTTGATCCGAGTTCTGTGTTGATTTCTGCTGCACACAAGTGTGGGGAAGCCGTTCCCGGATGTTCAGAGCCCTCTCCAGTCGTTGTAGAACGTCGAATGAAGCCTCAAATCGCCGGATCAAGGAGATCCAAAGTTGGGATTCGCACATAAAATGTTAGGGTTTTTGAACAAAGAGTCAAAAGGGTTAGATCTGGCCGGAGATGGGGTGTTTTATAGGGCTAGGGTCGGAGACGAAGTTGGGTATGGTTGGGTTACCATTAGGGAACGGTTTCCTAAATCAAGGGCAACGTTTTCGGATCTGAAATCGCAACAGATCTGGGACATTGACGTCAACATCAATAGCTATCAATTCTGAGTAGGCGTCCATCGATGTGGCCGCTGATTTATGGTCAACGTCAACCGATGTTGAAGCCAACTAGCCGCCAGAACAGAATTTAAAACTGTAGAAGCTTTATATACACCACACATGTAAACATATATATATATATATATATATATAATCTACAATGCACACATTAAAATAATACTTATTCATGCAATGTAAACAAGTAAGTACTATGCACAATAAAATTTATACATCGATGGCATACATTTATACATACATAAGAAATCACCCAAAGATGAAAAATCAAGGGCCTTACACCCTCTCCCCCTTAATGAAACTTCGTCCTCGAAGTTGGACCGATGCTACTCAAACAATTGAGGATATTTCTTCTTCATTGCATCCTCAAGTGCATAAGTAGCCTCCTCTCGCGAGAAGTTACACCATAAGACATTCACCGACGCAATACTCTTGTTCCGGAGATGTTGAACCTTTCGGTCAAGAATAGCCATTGGTTGCTCCACATAGGAAAGATCTGACTAGATCTCCACTGTAAGGTCTCGGGTCTTTAATGGATCCTTATTGGGTCTGTAGAGGTCCTGTGTAGTTGACGGCCAGGGCTTGCCGTTGAGTCTGAGTAAGCATCCAGCGATGTGGACGTCTGAGCTTGAACTCAACGACAAGCTATGTGGACGTTAATCTGTAGGCGGTTTAGTTGGCAGCCATTGATGTTGACGTCGACTAACCAGTCCTGTTGAAATAGGGCAGCCCGAGAGCAGGGTTTCTTCTTCTCCTTTTCTCTCCTTCCTTCCTCCTTAGCCTTTCTTGATTCCTATAGCTTCTGTTGGGTGATTTGAGCTCGTGGGAAGCTCCTGAATCGTGTGGCGTCGCTAGTTCGAGCGGGAATCGCAAGGTTTTGGCGTGATTCGCGCGGAGTCTTCGGGGAGATCCGGCACGATTGGTGGCTGTTTGGGGATTCTTAAGGCGTTCTGAGGTAGGGACTTAACCCCTATAACCTTCCCCAGCAAACTAGCATGTCCAATTAACTTAATTGATGTGCAAATCATGGTTTAGGGTTTGGGTTATATCATGCCGGAATTGAGGGTGGTTTGGATAATCTAGGTGTTAGATTGTCTATTTATGATATTCTGGTAGTGTAGATTGATGAGAGGAAGTGTTTCCCTCCATCAGTCAAAGTTTAGTTATGTGTTTCTGCCCATTGGGACTGATTCGGGTCAGTTCTGGGTATGGGGAGCTGAAGATATCAACGTCCACATCTGTTGACGTTGAGATTTTCAGGGATGAGTTAGACGACAAGGTCGACTGCCGTTTAGTTATTGTTGGCGGCATAGGGGTTGCCGTTTACCCTTTATTGGCGGCAATCGATCAGGCCGTTAATATCCTGTCTCCCAGCAGGCTTAAGCTATGTGATTAGAGGCGATTGACATGTGATGTCCGCCCTAATAACACATATGGGCCAGGCTTAGAGTGTGACTCCGCCTGTGCATAGTAGTAGATGTTTGTGGCACGAGGTGTTTACTACTGTACGGGGTTTCAGACGTTGAGTGTGTTCTGTCTGTTGTACGTGCGTTGCGTTACCGTGTACCCATTTCTGTTGTGTTACCTAGGCGTGGGTGCGACTCCGTCTAGACGACTAGTGTGTGGTTGTCCTCCGCTAGTGAGCCGGGACATCATGTGCGACTCTGTCCTGTGCGTACTCCTTTTGGTGGTTTTGAGCCGGTCTCCGTGGAGCCCCTTCTCTACCGCTAGGGTCAAGCGTAGGGGAAAAACCGGTCGTGGACCAGACGCGAGAGAGAGCGTCTGTAGTGTGCACACGTGGCAGGGGTTGAGAGCCTCTGTGGTGACGGGACGCCGAGCCACAGACCCTAGCTGAGTCCTACTTGTTGTGTGTGTGAGTGTGTGTTACTGAGCCGTGTGGTTTACAGTTTTGTGTGGTGCGACGTGTACTTACTTTCTGTTTTTACTTTCCGCACTTTAGACTGTTACCGGTGGGGTTACTTTTCCCTACTGGGTCTCTTTCTTGAGACTCACTCCCTTCCCTTTCAGGTGGGTCTTCGTCGACTCCCGTTCCAGGCGAGTCTAGCCACTCCGGTGTTGGTGCTCCCTAGCTGCAGTGAGTTGTACCTTTTTGTTGTACTTCTGTACTCTGTACCATGTCTCAGACTCTGAGGTTGTATATGATATGTTCATATAGTGGAATTTTATTGCTTTGCATGGTGTGTATCTTCTTACATATAGTCTCTTCGGACTTTAAATTCCTACCCTTCCGAGCTTGTCTCGTGGGTTAGCGGGTCAGAATTCGGGTTACTGGTTGTTACTGGTAATGTGGATTCTGGGTCGTTACATCCACTGGCTCGTGACTAATAATATGAGATGGATCTCTAACATATCTCCTGAGCATAGATACGTGGAAAACAGGATGAACACTAGCTAACGCTGGGGGTAAAGCTAGCTCATATGCCACATTGCCCAAACGTCTGAGAATCTCATACGGGCCAATGAATCTAGGACTTAACGTACCATGCCTTCCAAATCTAACTATACCACGAGTAGGCGAATTCTTCAAAAAGACATGCTCACCTACCTCAAACTCCAAATCCTTCCTCCTGTTGTCGGCATAACACTTCTGCCTATCTTGTGCCGCAACAAGCCTCTTTCTAATCAACTGGATCTTATCTAAAGTCTCTTGAACTAACTCCGGACCGATCAACTGCCTATCGCCTGTCTCCTCCCAACATAAAGGAGATCTGCAAGGCCTACCATACAATGCCTCAAATGGAGCCATACCAATACTCACATGAAAACTGTTGTTATATGCGAACTCTACAAGAGGTAAATGGCGTTCCCAATCATCTTTCCAATCCAGAACACACGCTCTCAACATATCCTCGTGTGTCTGGATAGTCCTCTCTGACTATCTGTCTGTCTGGGGATGAAACGCCGAATTGAGCTTCAGCTCCGAACCTAACGCATCCTGAAGACCCTTCCATAACCTCGAAGTAAATCTCGGATCTCGATCCGAAATGATTGACTTCGGGACACCATGCAATCTAATAATGCTACTAATATACAATCTAGCTAAACTCTCTACTGACTGCTTCATCTTCATGGGTAAGAAATGCGCAGTCTTCGAGAATCTATCTACCACTACCCAAATCGAGTCGTTACCCTGTCTGGATCGAGGCAAACCCATAACAAAATCCACAGTGATAGCCCCCCACTTCCATACTGGGATCTCCATCTTCTGCACAAGACCAGATGGTTGCTGCCACTCGGCCTTAACTTGCTGGCAAACTAGACATCTAGACACAAACCCTGCTACATCTTTCTTCATGCCAGACCACCAAAAAGATCTCTTCAAATCCTAGTACATCTTAGTGTTACCCGGATGAATAGAGAATCTAGACCTATGAGCTTCTGCTAAAACATGCTCACGGACATCTACGATGTCTGGAACACAAACACGGTGATGGAATCTAATCACGCCATCCTCATCACGAGCAATGCCCGCCTTGCCCACTAACTCTTGGAGTTTAGGGTCAACTTTCTGTTGCTCGATCACTTCATCCAACATCGAAGACCTAATGGACAACTGAGCTACAAAAGCCTGGCACAACGATGGCTCTAACTCAGTCATCGCACATGCCGCATCCTCCAACATCTTCCAATCCTGCTGGAGAGACGACCTCTTTCTACTAAGGGCATCCGCTATGACATTCGCCTTTCCAGGATGATACTGGAGGTCGAAGTCATAGTCCTTCAGGAACTCAATCCATCTTCTCTGCCTAAGGTTTTATTCTTTTTGGGTGAAAAGGTACTTTAGACTCTTGTGGTCAGTGAACACCTCAAACCTGACACCATAAAGATAGTGTCTCCAGATCTTTAGTGCATGAACCACTGCCGCAAGCTCAAGATCATGAGTCAGATAGTTTCGTTCATGCTCCTTCAACTGACGAGAAGCATACGCTACTACCCTACCTTGCTGCATCAATACACAACCAAGGCCAATCCGAGAGGTATCCGTGTAGATAGCAAAACCCTCTACACCACTCGGCAAAACTAATACAGGAGCCGAAGTGAGCTTAGTCTTCAACAATTGAAAACTACTCTCACACTCCTCAGACCAGACAAACTTTACTCCCTTTCTGGTTAGCTGAGTTAATGGTGCGGCGATGGATGAAAATCCCTCAATGAATCGCCGATAATAACCCGCCAAACAAAGAAACTCTGAATCTCCGAAGGAGTCTTGGGAATCTCCCAATCTATAACAGCCTGGACTTTCGCTGGATCCACTGCTACACCAGCACCGGAGATAACATGCCCAAGGAAATGAACCTCGTGTAACAAAAAATTGCACTTGCTGAATTTTGCATACAGCTTGTGCTCTCGGAGGACCTCTAATACTACCCTTAAATGCTGACGATGTGTGGCCTCATCCGGAGAGTAGACCAACACGTCATGAATAAAAACTACGACGAAACTATCTAGATATGGTCTAAACACCTTGTTCATGAGATCCATGAACGCTGCAGGGGTGTTGGTCAGACCAAAAGGAAGGACCAAAAACTCATAATGTCCATAACGGGTCTAAAAGCCGTCTTGGACACATCCTTACTCCTAATCCTCAACTGATGATAACCAGACCGCAAATCAATCTTAGAAAAGACTGATGCATCTTGCAGTTGGTAAAACAAATCATCAATCCGAGGTAAGGGATACATGTTTTTCACCGTCACTTGATTTAGCTTTCTATAATCAATGCATAACCTAAGTGATCCATCCTTCTTCTTCTAGAATAAGGTCCACCCCAAGGGGAAACGCTAGGGCGAATAAATCCCTTATCTAACAAATCCTGCAACTGCTTCCTTAGCTCAGCTAATTCCGCAGGTGCCATCCGATAAAGTGCCTTCGAGATAGGAGAGGTGCCTGGAAGCAACTCTAGCATGAACTCTACTCTCTAGCCAGTGGCAAACCAGATAAATCATCTGGAAAGACATCTGGAAACTCCTGCACTACATCAATCTCCGCAAGAGTAGGTGACTCATCAGCCTTGGGTACTAATACCATGCTGGCAAGAAAAGCGTCACAACCCTTGTCCACCATTCTCATCACCCTCATGGCAGAGATGACAAACTTTCCCGCTAAGTTCCTTGGCAATGGATGAGAAAACCCATCCTCACCAGTAATGCGGAAAACGATCTTCTTCCCACGATAATCTACTAACGCATAGTGCTCCTCTAGCCAATCCAGACGCACAGTGCTCCTCTAGCCAATCCAGACCAAGAATAGCATCGTAGTTGTAACGACCCGACCGTCCAGACCCCAACCAGGGTCCGAAGTTCGCGTGCCACCGACGGATCCGAAGAACCGGAAGGGTTATAATAAATAGTCTAGTGAGATATGTACTGAATTCCAATAACTATAACAATCTGTACAATATACAAAAGTTAGTACAACGTGTCCCAAACAAAAGCAGAGGTACAAGAAGAAAGGTGCAGTCCTTAAGGGGCATACCCCGAGGACTTGCAAAACACAACTCTCAGCTCACTCGGGTACAAGAGCTCACAACACTCGCTCTCACTGCTGCTGACAACAACACGGCGCCACAGCCGCCTCCGCAACCCATCCGACACCGAGCTCCCGCGATGATGAGCCCCTAGCTGAAGGAAGTAGGGGGCTGAGCCTCGTGAACAAGGCCCAATAGGGATTACCAGTCCCTCACTGGCCAGAGCAGCAGGAACTCCAAAAATAGGAAACTACACTAGAAAATAGGAAACTACACTAGAAAGCTGTAAAGCGAGGAACACCTCCAGCATGGTACTACTAAGCAGCACAAGAGAACAATACAACGCCACGACCACCAACCAAGGCCGTGGCACACACATGACTCCCGCAGAAACCAACAGAGTCAGGCACAAAGCGGAAGCAGTGCTCAGCACACCTGTTGAGACCACAGAACAACCAAGTGAGAACGACGTCTCACCGCAAGCACAGCCACCTCAGACCACTACAAGGTCTAGGGCCCACAAGCAGAACCACCCCGGACCCCAAACACACCGCCAGGTCGGGAAGCTACACACGCCGGTGCCATCACGAGATGGCACCCAAGAACGGGACCACGGAACCAAGAGAACACCGAAGCGGGAACCACCAGAAGCACAGGTCTGCCTAAGGCCAGACCAACGACGCCCATGGAAACTAGGCACAGCCGGGCTATAACCACCTTGCAAGCTCGGGCAACGAGGAACACTTGGAAACATAGTGAGGAAAATGTCGTCACAACAACAGCAGCCAAGCCACTGCCGCTAGCAGCCAAGAGGGGGACCCATAGTCCACGCGCTCTGCTCGCTAGCCTAACTCTTGCCTCCACCCCCGCGAAGGGCGAGACAGAGCAGCCACAAAAACACACCAACTCACGCAACACCGCAGCCTGGCCAAGCTGCGGCCTCACACCTGGCACCACTACGTGGCTCCAGAACCAACGCAGAGAGAGGCAGTGAGACAAAGGACTATCTGGTCTGCGCCAGGAAAGAACTCCGAACCCCTCGACATCCCAGACCCAGACAAGAGAGCTCTACAAACGACTCAGCGCCGCTGTCCAAACCTCGTTTTCCCCTCAGCTCCAGAGTCCGCTCACGTGGGCTGCCAACTCGAGCACACTCGTAGCCCGGAGTACTCCCTCAACAGGCTCCCGAGGACGGGGGTCCAAGGCAACGGAGACAACCTCTGAATGGGACAAGCCCTCAAGTACCAAGCACCAGGCGAACACGCGAGGCAATCACCACAGAAACGACACAACTGGCTTGTAACCAAGACAAGCCCAGCAGGCACGGGCACACACAACACCCCGTCCAGAAACCCCGGAAGGGCCGTCGGCCAACACCGGCACACCCGGCACAGCACGAGAAGTCCGAACACCACGAGGCAGAATAAAAGCCAGAACAACCTAATCTCGACCACAGGTGTGTCGCCTTTAGAACAGGAAGGCGACAGCCAGCCTGTCGCCACCAAGTCACGACGACTAGGGGGCCACCTTCTGATCTGAACGCGACGTATCGACCTGTCGCGTTCAGCGTCACAAGGCTGGATCCCAGGCAGGGCCACCGGTCCACGGCCAAACATCATGGGAACAGGAAGGCGACAAGGGCATCGTCGCTACCCCCAAAGGTAGAACGCGACGAACACCCAGTCGCAACCCCGAATGCGACAGCCAAGGGGCCGCGTTCAAAACAGAACCCAGAACTGAAGCGCAGAGGGGAACACGATGGCCAACCTGTGACTACCCAGAAGGCGACAGGTTGCACATCGCCTCCAGACTGGTATTGCGACAGCTATCCTATCACGATCACAGACTGAGCCCCAGACCGAGCATGGGGGCCAACAACGGTCCCCCAAGCTACCACACAAGCACACACATGGGGAGGGGAGCATGGGGAAAGCTGTAAATCTAACTAGAAAACCCCGAGGGCTCCTGATCCACCCAGATGGGAGATGGCACAAGAAATCCCTACCTTAGAATGGAGAAACCACCCAACGAAGGGGCCCTCGCGGTCGGTTCGACGCCTCCTCCTCGCTCCACGCACGCGCCGCCGCTCCACACGAGCTCCCAGCCGCTCCACAGCGCCGGATTGCCGGAGGGAGCCCTCCACTGCCTGAGAAGAGGGGAGAAGGGAGAGAGGAAGAAAAGGGGAAGAAAGGAGGGGCCAACGGCCTTAAGCCCTCGAAACCTGAGAATGCGACAAGAGCCCTGTCGCGTTCCCAACAGGAACACGACACCCAACATGTCACCTTCTCAAAAGATCCGAAAAGACCTCTAACAGGACGACAGGCGCCAGACCACGTGTCGCACGTGCAGGCGCCTCAAGTGAATGCGACACATGGCACGTCGCCTTCACACCTGCGATGCGGACATGTAGCACACAGCCACAACAACAACCGGAACGCGACACAGGGGCCGTCGCCTTCCCAACCAGAAGGCGACAGAGAACATGTTGCGTTCAGAACACGACACCCCTACCCGATGCGATCCCAAGATCAACGCCAAGGCACACAGAACCTGAGGAGTTACAGCAAATGCGATGAGAAAGCGACGCACCCGAGCGTCGCGACACGTATGACTGTCGCGGTGGACACCCACGTCGCGACACCAACGTGTCGCACAGCCTGGACGCATCAGTGGCCAGTCATCCCAGGCGCCGGACGAAAAGCCGGGAAACCGGGTCTTACATTCTACCCCCCTTAAAATAATTTCGTCCTAGAAATTGGGACAAGCCCAAAATATCTCAAGGTAAGAAATGAAGCACAGGGAGCAAACGTAAGACCAACGCAAAAAAAGCCACTAAGTCTCAACATGACTTCCTCGTGGCAACAATCGCACAACCAAACAGGTGCGAAGCACACGAAGCCGGAAAACCAACGGCTCACCCAACGGGCTCCAAACACATGGGTGTAGCACACAACCGAAAACTAATGGCTCGCTAGCGCCCAAATGGAACGACCACTCCATAGGTGCTGAGCGACGCCAAATCCGGCCCGAACAGCGGAAAAAGCTAGCCGAAAACTACACGGCTGCAGCCACCAACAGACCTCGCTGTTGGGACCAACAGATTAGCAACCCACTCTGTCACCGAAAAAACCCGACAGAGTGCACAGTTGCTGACAGCAAAGCGAGAAACGCCTAAGAACCAACCACACGTCTCACGGGGAACGGTGTCGCACTACTAGCAGCAACTAGCACCGGTCACCAGCCCAACTGGGAAGCCACGCGAGCGACGAGAACCAGAGCAACAACACGCTCGTGGAGGATCCGCAGCACATGGAACAACGTCCACTGTCACCACTAGGTCTCACCCAGACCTTCCTCGCGGTCCAATAGGGACAGCAACACACGCAGAGAATACTCAACACGCGAAAACGGTATCCACTGTCACCACTAGGTCTCACCCAGACCGTCCTCGTGGTCCGACAAGGACAGCAAACGAACGCGGAGCCACAACACTGGGAGACCACACGCTCCACAACGGGGCACACCGCGACGGAAGCACGGAAGACGTTTGAGGTCAAGCCAGAGCCGGACACCTCCCAATGTCGACAAACCACATGGTCGAGTACTAGCAAGCCGATAGACCTCACTGTCACTGAACAAATCGACAGAAGACTCTGCTATCGGCTTCCAGACTCACCCACACCACGCACAACCACATGGGAATCAAAACAACCGCTGAGGTCAAGGGCAATATGTCGACCTCAGAGAGACCCAGACCGAAGTAGGGTACCACAATCGCACACACTTGCTCCGCAAGCGAGGGGGAAAACCGAGACACTGGCCACGACCATAGCCTGGTGTACCATCGATAGGGCTACCTAGACGAGGCAGAGCAGCCACCCCATAATGGTATCGGTACAACCACAAGGCACGGGCCAACACAAAGTGTCCCAGGGTAGAAAGCTCAATGCCTCCAACACCGAGCAAACTCGTGAAACAACGCATGAAGCACATGAACAGACACACGTCACAACATAGGGTGCTATCACAAGCACCGGGAGCTAACCAGGGTACAACACAATGCACCACGGCTCCAGACGGCACAAAACCGAAATGCTCGAGCACGAGCACACGGTGCTAACACAACCACCAAAAGTAAACAAAGTGCAACCCAGGTGCACCAGCGGCCAAGCAACACTACGGCTAACAGGAAGGACTCTCCACAGGAGGCCTATCGAAAGCCACACGCCAAGAACCGCAAGCCTGAAAGAGCGCAACAGGCCACGTCGGCCCCAGCCCTTGAGGCACAAAACACGAAGCATCGGAGAAAACACTCAAGGTGCAGCACACACAGCGGCACCAACGGCCTGAGACGACACGGGCCCCACCGAAGGGGACCCTCTACCAGAGACCCACACAGAAGCACACGGAAAGCCGACAACTACTACATCAAGAGTGCGACAACCACGTACGCTCCAAAAAGAACATAAAACATGGAGCACTGACTCTGTCGCACAGGGAGTGAAAACCGCAGCAACTCCTTGGTGCGCAAGAGCAAGAAGCACCACCTCTATCACGACTGATAGAGAGGCCAAACACCAAAAATATGGGAAGAAGAGCCTCCAAGGCACAAGTCGAGGCACCACCGAGCATACAACAGAACAATGCTTGCACGAGCAAGCCAATCACGAAAAACCAATGCACAGTGGAATAACGCTCACACGAGCGGCCCAACAAGAAAACAATGCCACCTCGCACCAAACCAACAGGGACCCAATGCCCGAATTGAGCCTGGCAGGTAGCGAGAAACCATCACAGCGACGATCGGCACGAACAGGTCCACCGACCCACGATGCCACAAGGAAACGACAGCACGAGGGGAGCAACCAGCTCAACCCAAAAACAACTCAAGGGAAGATGACTCCACCAGAAGGTCACAACGATGCGCACCCTGACGACACAACACCACAGTGGAGCACCACCACCCCGAGCAACCCGCGAAAAGTAGAGGAAGGAGACACGCATGAGTCTCTTCCACACGCGAGAGGCAAAACCACAACGCAAGACTGACACTTCCATACGAAGCATAGCCAGCCGAACACCCACTACACTCACCAGACCACCATCTGGGAGAGCACGTCGGGCGCAAGAACAAAGCAGACCACCCGAGCCACGGGGACACACAAAGTCCGCGAGCACAGCTGTGAAAACTTAGAAATGAATGACGAGACAAGCTGGCCGACGCAACAGCCAGACATACGGCCAAGTGCACGACGCCTTGACCGGCAACGCCCAAGCAGACTGTAACACAAACAGTCTGGCTGGCAACAATGACAGCTCATCTCCACTGAGAGAGAGAGCAACGACAATCAAAACAACACGAAGCAGCCTTGGGGAGAACTTCCACCAAAAAGAGCCAAGAGCCGTCCTAGGAGAACCACACCAGAACGCGGCCCAACAAAATGGCACACTTCGAATCACAAGGGCAACTCAACAGTGGCCCGAAACAAACACATAGCACTCCTGGGAAGAACCTCCGCCAGAAGCGACAAAGGGCGATCCTGGGAAGAACCTTCACCAGAATGCACAACCCCCACGACCAAAGAACACAGACCATCAGAGAGAACACTGCAGCAAGCAGAACTGCAGAAGCAACACAAGCCGGTCCTGGGAGAACCTCTACCAAAACCACCAAGGCACCGCTCTGGGAAAAACCCTCCAAAACACACTAGCCAAACCAACAGCACACCTTCAGACTCTGAGGTAGCACGACAACAACAGAAACGAGTATGAAACAGTCCTGAGAGAAACTCTCACCAGAATAATAGCAAACGGTTCTGGGAAACCTCACCATAACACAGGGCAACCAAGCGATGCACCTCAGCCTAGAGGGCAACGCCACAGCAACCAGAAACGAGCACAACACAGTTCGGGAGAAGACTCACTTTCTCCAGAACCAACAGAGAAACACTCCGAGAGCACCTCACCAGAGCTCACAACCAGTCAGTGTCAGGCTGACGACGACCACAAACAAGTGTCGCAGTGCTCAACTAGCAGTGCAACATGGCACACAAAGCACCTGTTTAGCTCGGCGTCCGGAGCACAGCGCACAATGGTGCACAGGCACATGAGGCCAAACACACAACAACGACAGCACACACCCTAACAACAAAGGGCAGCCAACAAGGCAGGGACACCTTCCACCGGTTCCACAGGCAACAACCCTACACCGGTGAAGGCCACACCACACACAGGCTCTCTCAACCTTCACGATGCACACACACTCAAATGCACTGAAGACGACCAGGAGCACCGCACCTGGACTTGCCTGCAAGCGTCCACCACACAAGGAAAACCACTGCCAGTGAGTCCAGAGCCAACCACGCCGCTACAGCACGAACACGCCGAGCGACCATGCTCACCACGCACACGGTCACAGCAACAACTGCAACCAGGAACACGCACACGAATCATGCAGGGAAGCCACACACCTGCAAAACATTTGAAAGCACATGCCTAACACTAGTCGGACGGTGTCAGCAGTGCACTAGTACCTTCCTTTGGGATGGCTATAGTTATTAACTCTTTACAAATCTCAATAGACCCTCTCTCTGATACCAACTGTAACGACCCGACCCCCCAGACCCCCACCAGGGTCCAAAGTTCGCGTCGCCACCCACGGATCCGAAGACCTGGAAGGGTTATATTTAATAGTCTGGTGAGATATGTACTAAATTCCAATAACTATAACAATCTGTACAATATACAAAAGTTTGTAAAACGTGTCCCAAACAAAAGCACAGGTACAAGAAGAAAGGTGTAGTCCTTAAGGGGCTTACCCTGAGGACATGCAAAACACAACTCTCAGCTCACTCGAGTACAAGATCTCACAACCCTCGCTCTCACTGCTGCTGACAACAACACGGCGCCACAACCGCCTCCACAACCCGTCTAACACCGAGCTTCCGCGACGACGAGCCCCTAGCTGAAGGAAGTAGGGGGGTGAGCCTAGCGAACAAGGCCCAGTATGGATTACCAGTCCCTCACCGGCCAGAGCAGCAGGAACTCCAAAAATAGGAAACTACACTAGAAAGCTGTAAAGCGAGGAACACCTACAGCATGATACTACTAAGCAGTGGAAGAGAACAGTACAATGCCACGACCACCAACCAAGGCCGTGGCACACACACGACTCACGTAGAAACCAACGGAGTCAGGCACAAAGCGGAAGCAGTGCTCAGCACACCTGCCGAGACCACGGAACAACCAAGTGAGAATGACATCTTACCGCAAGCACGGCCACCTCAGACCTCTACAAGGTTGAGGGCCCACAAGCAAAACCACCCTGGACCCCGTACACACCGCCAGGTCAGGAAGCTACACACGCCGGTGCCATCACGGGCTGGCACCCAAGAACGGGACCACGAAACCGAGAGAACACCGAAGCGGGAACCACCAGAAGCACGGGTCTGCCCAAGGCCAGACCAACGGCGCCCATGGAAACTAGCCACAGCCGGGCTATAACCACCGTGCAAGCTCGGGCAACGAGGAACACTTGGAAACGTCGTGAGGAAAATGCCGTCACAACAACAGCAACCAAGCCACTGCCACTAGCAGCCAAGAGGGGGACCTGTAGTCCATGCGCTATGCTCGGTAGCCTAACTCCTGCCTCCACCCCCGCGAAGGGCGAGACAGAGCAGCCACAGAAACACACCAACTCACGCAACACCGCAGCCTGGCCATGCTGCGGCCTCAGGCCTGGCACCACTACGTGGCTTCGGAACCAACGCAGAGAGAGGCAGTGAGACAAAGGACTGTCTGGTCTACGCCAGGAAAGAAATCCAAACCCCTCGGCGTCGCAGACCTAGACAAGAGAGCTCTACAAACGACTCAGCGCCGCTGTACAAAGCTCGTTTTCCCCTCAGCTCCAGAGTCCGCTCACGTGGGCTGCCAACTCGACCACGCTCGTAGCCCAGAGTACTCCCTCAACAGGCTCCCGAGGACGGGGGTCCAAGGCAATGGAAACAACCTCTAAACGGGACAAGCCCTCAAGTACCAAGCATTGGGCGAACAGGCGAGGCAATCACCACAGAAACGACACAACTGGCTTGTAACCAAGACAAGCCCAGCAGGCAGGGGCACACACGGCACCCCTTCCAGAAACCCCGGAAGGGCCGTCGACCAACACCGGCACACCTGGCACGGCACGAGAAGTCGGAACACCACGAGGCAGAACAAAAGCCAGAACAACCTAATCACGACCACAGGTGTGTCACCTTCAGAACAGGAAGGCGACAGCCAGCCTGTTGCCACCAGGTCACGATGACTAGGGGGCCACCTTCAGATTTGAACGCAACATATCGTTCTGTCGCGTTCAGCATCAGAAGGCCGGACCCTAGGCAGGGCCACCGGCCCACGGCCAAATAGCACGGGAATAGGAAGGCGGCAAGGGCATCGTCACTACCACCAAAGTTAGAACGCGACGATTATCTGGTCGCAACCTCGAAGGCGACAGCCAAGGGGCCGCCTTCAAAACAGAACCCGAAACTGAAGCACAGAGGGGAACGCGACAGCCAACCTGTCGCCACCCAGAAGGCGACAGGTTGCACATCGCCTCCAGACTGGTATCGCGACAGCTATCCTGTTGCGATCACAGACTGTGCCCTAAACCGAGCATGGGGGCCAACAACGGTCCCCCAATCTACGACACAAGCACACACACGGGGAGGGGAGCATGGGGAAAGCTGTAAATCTAACTACAAAACCCCGAGGGCTCCCGATCCACCCGGATGGGAGAGGGCACAATAAATCCCTACCTTAGAACGGAGAAACCACCCCACGAAGGGGCCCTCGCGGTCGGTTGGCCGCCTCCTCCTTGCTACCACGCATGTGCTGCCGCTCCGCATGAGCTCTCGGCCGCTCCACAGCGCCGGATCGCCGGAGGGAGCCCTGCACCGCCTGAGAAGAGGGGAAAAGGGAGAGAGGAAGAAAAGGGGAAGAAAGGAGGGGCCAACGGCCTTAAGCCCTCGGAACCTGAGAATGCGACAAGATCCCTGTCGCATTCCAAATAGGAATGCGACACCCGACACGTCACCTTCTCAAAAGTTCCGAGAAGACCTCTGATAGGCCGACAGGTGCCAGACCACGTGTCGCGCGTGCAGGCGCCTCAGGTGAACGCGACACCTGGCACGTCACCTTCACACCTGCGATGCAGACACGTGGCACACAGCCACAGGAACAACCGGAACGCGACACAGGGGTCGTCACCTTCCCAACCAGAAGGCGACAGGGAACATGTCGTGTTCAAAACGTGACACCCCTGCCTAACGCGATCCCAAGATCAACGCCAAGGCACACAGAACCCGAGGAACAGCAAATGTGACGAGAAAGCGGCAAACCCGAGCATCGCGACACGGATGACTGTCGCGGTGGACACCCGCCGCGACACCAACGCGTCGCCCAGCATGGACGCGTAAGTGCCAGTCATCCCAGGCGCCAAACGGAAAGCTGGGAAACCAGGTCTTACATTCTACCCCCCTTAAAACAATTTCGTCCTCGAAATTGGGACAAGCCCAAAATATCCCGAGGTAAGAAATGAAGCACATGGAGCAAACGTAAGACCAACGTGAAAAAGCCACTAAGTCTCAACACGACTTCCTCGTGGCAACAATCGCACAACCAAACACGTGCGAAGCACATGAAGCCGAAAAACCAACGGCTCACCCAACGGGCTCCAAACACACGGGTGGAGCACACAACCGAAAACTAATGGCTCGCTAGTGCCCAAACGGAATGAGCCAAAAACTACACGGCTATAGCCACCAACAGACCTCGCTGTTGGGACCAACAGATTAGCAACCCACTCTGTCACCGGCAAAACCCGACAGAGTGCACAGTTGCTGACAAAAATTTCTGCGTTGTCTTAGCTATGTATATACACTCATTTAAAATTATGAGAAAAGGTTAGTGTATGCAACCACCCGTTTGATGGCGTGCACAAGGTTATTCTCTAAAATTATTGTATTTACATATATACTCTCACATCTAATAAATTTATTGTATTATGTTTACATATACTCTTACTTCCAATATACGACCAATCAAATATCTTAACCTGATAAATTTTTTACCAACTCTTAATTTCTCATATTCACTGCCTGTGTGAAAGATCCCACAGGGCAAAATTACGGGCCACAATGTGCACGCATACTTTTCTGTGTCACTACAGACCATGTATGTGTGTCCATCTGACTAATATACAGAAAAACTTGAAGTTAATTAATAAGGTCAGTGTATGAGTACCGTATGTTCTATAGCACACATCTGGCTGGGGTATCATGTAAACTCATATCCTTTCTTTAGTTGAGCTCAAAACAAGTACATTCAGAAATTTGTCTCATCATCTATATAGATATTGTGCAATCTCTGTGATCCAATCTGAACTAGTAGCTACTGCTCGTATTCTTTGTATTGCATGATGCCATTGGTGAGAAGGGAAGAGCTCGTGGCCGGAACTCATCGGGGTGAAGGGGATGAAAGCCGAGGCAACAATCGAGTGGGAGAACTATCGGGTGGACGCAATCATCGTGAGCGACGGGTCAAGCGTCATCACCGACTTCCACTGCGACAGGGTGTGGGTGTGGGTGAACAGGCATGGCATCGTCACCAGGACTCCCTTCATCGTCTAGAAACACCAACCCAGTCGTCGGCATGAGTGTCACCAGATATTAGTAGTCGAGTGCGTATATATGTTGTCTCCAATAAATGTTTAAGGCCATACATACATGGTTCATGAATAAATTCGCTGAGGGATCATATATGTGTAATGTGTAAAGATAAACAATGTGAATGTGCAAATGCGTGAACATGTGAAACAAATATATGGAATGAGAAATTGTGATTCATGTTATGAAAATGTGGGATTCATGTCAAAACAGAAACCTTAATGTGATTATAACGATGTTTTGCATGTGCATAAATATGTAGAATCCATGTTAGGAGTATTTCCTTTTAGGTGTGTGAAAATCCCATGCTAAATTTGCTTTCATGTTGTAGTTAATTGTAAGTGTAGCTCTCATGTGAATGAATGAGTAGAAAGCATGCGGTAGGTATTTCATTTTGGTTTGATATAAACCATGTACCATGTGTAGTGAAATTGGTAGAAATATCCTGATAGGTAGTTTTCTTATTATTGTCCAACCGTGCTATAGGCTTGAGATAATGTAATTGAATGTGAGGCTTACTTGTGATGTATGCATGTATGACGTGTTTGGATTTACTTGCTGAGTCTTTTAGACTCACTCTTGCTTCGGTGTACAGGTTTAGTAGGTGACCCTACATCTTTGGAGGAGATCGTGGAGAGCGACTCCGAGCGAGGAGAGTAGCTGGGAGGAGTCACTGTTGTGACATTTTGCTTTCATAGTATGTAGTTGAGGCATTGTAATCGAAACATTATGAAATTGTGGACAAGCTATGTATTTTGTGTTGAACCACTCTTTATTACCTTCATATTTTGGTGCTAACAAAATTTATGATGTAATTTAAATTGAATATTTTGTTTCATCTATGTCGCATCAATCTCATAGCAAAATGCTGAGTCTCACTTTGATGCAATATTGACGCACTAAAATGATAAAATTAATGTCTAATCTATATATACATCGATTTCAGTTCAAGTGCCAAAATTAATAAGCGCTACAACGATTTGGTTTTAATTGATTTTTTAAAGCGCCATAACGATTTCTTAAGTGGCCTTAACGATTTGTTAAGAAATCGATCTCAGAACGATTCGCTAAGTGGCCATAACAATTTGTTAAGAAATCGATCTCACAACATTTTCTTAAGTGGCCTTAACGATTTGTTAAAAAATCGATCTCAGAACGATTTGCTAAGTGGCCATAACGATTTGTTAAGAAATCATTCTCACAATGATTTCTTAAGTGGCCTTAACGATTTGTTAAGAAATCGATCTCAAAACGATTCCTTTTATAGCCACAACGATTTGCCCTCATATCGATTTCGTTCTCATAACGATTTGATAAGTTTCACATCGATTTGGGTCTCGTAACGATTTCATAAGTGATCCCATCGACTTCTTTATTGATCATAACGATTTGCTTCTCACATCGATTTGCCTATACTTAAACATCAATTTTGTCCGAACATCGACTTCATGTAAACATCGATTTCCTTTATATTCAGATGTTTTAAATATGTTTGGCGCCTAACGAAAAGTCAAATATCTTCTGACAAAAAGGCTTGCGTATCTCAGTTTCCTGTCAGAAAAAGATATATGACCTACTATTCCTGTCAAGTGAGCAGAAACACAGTAGTATGAACAGATTATTATAAACACTCCTTTTATGCTAACACTCTCTTCCATGCTTACAGACCTCGAAGATCACAGGAGGGTGATTAAGACAAATGAGCAGAAGATCAGCAACGTCTAGAAGAGCTCTAACGGATCTCTTCAACAGATCTATTCAAAGCCTCGCATATAAAAGATAAAGCAAGGCTGAAGATCAAATAGAGAGCTTTCCTGAAAATCCTTTGAAGGAGTGTACATCCAGTGAGCAACCTCAACACCACATACACTCAAAGAAAGAGAGAAAGAGCCTGAGCCAAGAAGAAGCAAGCAAAAGCGTCTCAAGCATTCAAGCCTTCAAGCTTTCTCTTCTCTCTTCTTTTTCTCCCTGTGCTGATTGTAATCTTTGGGGAGAGTCTGTGACTGTGAGCTAAGTCCTGAGTGTCCATCTTGTAATATCTCTCAGTCTGATCTTTCTTTTCTAAGAAAGATTTCTGTCCAACTGTAGGACTGTATACAGTGAGTAACCCAGCTAGGGGTTTGTGTCTAGTAGAACCACACTGGGGTTTGTACCAGTAGGTTTGCTACTGAGCCTAGAAAAGAAGTGGGCTGCCTTCTTGCCCGGAAAAGAGAAGAAGACCAGCTGGGGTGCTGGGTGTTGTAGTGTCCTTAAGGGGGACTGTACCCTTGGTTAGTGAAATCCCAAGAGGTTGCTTGGGGACTGGACGTAGGACTTCCATGTGGGAAGGGCCGAACCAGGATAAATTCCTTGTGTCTTTTGTGTGATTGTTTATTTGCTTCCGCACTGCTACTCTTTATCACACTAAACTAACCAAACTTTGAAGCAATAATTTCTGTGTTTAAGTTTCTGTTTCAGATTTTAGAAAACCTATTCACCCCCCCTCTAGGTGAGCTTGTTGCCGTACCAAAAGGGCCAATAAGTGGTATCAGAGAGGGTCTCTGAACATTTAAAGAAGATCCAACGATCTTAGAGCAAAGATCCATGACAGCTCAAGGATATGCTGAAGGTCAATCAATCACCAGACCTCCATTCTTTGATGGAGAGGACTACCAATATAGGAAGATGAGAATGGAATGCTTCATTCGAGGCACAGAATTTGATCTGTGGCAGGTAATCGAGGTAGGTGATTATGTTATTGTTCCTATTCCAGGCACTACTGCCATTACAGCAGCAGATAAAAGTAAATTATCGTTAAACTTTAAAGCTAAGAACTACTTATGTTGTACTTTATCCAAAAGAGAATTTAGTAGAGTATCTGCATGTAAATCAGCCAAAGAAATATGGGATAAGCTGCAGATAACTTATGAAGGAACAGATAAAGTGAAACAAACTAGGATAGATATTCTTGTTTCACAATACGAACAATTTAAAATGCTTCAAAACGAAAGTATCACTACTATGTATAATAGATTTTCAAGCATAGTAGTAGGTCTAAATTCTCTTGGAAAAATTCATTCTAATGAAGAAACCGTTAGAAAAATACTTAGGTCCTTAACTATTTCATGGACACCTAAAGTAAACTGCTATTGAAGTGGCCCATGATTTAACCAAATTGTCAATTGATAATTTAATAGGTTCTCTCATGGCACATGAAATAAATATGGAGCAATTGTCTGAAAGATCATCTAAGAAAAAATGTACTGATGCTCTTAAGGTTGTAGTTGCTCTTTCCACATCTTCCTCTTCTAGTTCCCAAAATGGAGATTCTGAAGATAGTGATGCTTATGAAGTATTGTACAAGCTTCAGAAGATTTTAAAGAAGAAGAAAAACGATGAAGAAGGATCCAAAGAAAGGAGAAAAAGGAGAAAGAACCAGTCTGCTATGAATGCAGAAAACCTGGGCATCTGAGACCGGATTGTCCAAGACTCAAGAAGACTAGTCAAACCGAGAAGCCTAAGAAGCAGCACAAGAAATTTAAAAGAAGAGGCATGGCAGCTGCTTGGGAAAATGATGAGGTCACAAGCTCAGAATCATCAAGCTCAGATTCCGAAAAGGAGCAGGTAAATCTAGCCCTCATGGTGGGACTAGATGAGGTACATTCTAACTCTTTTTTTAATTCTTGCACAGATTCAGGGTCAGAATAAGAAGACTTAGAAGAAGTCTTTAATGAACTGTATGAAAAACATAAGGGGGTTGTAAAAGAACTAAAAAAATCTGAAAAACAACTCTACTTGCTTGGAAAACACCAATTCTGATCTTAAATCGGAATTGGAACAACTAGAAGAACAATTAAAAGATTGTAAAGATAAAAATTATCTTTTAAATGAAGATTTGAAAAGAAAGAATAATGAGAAGATAGAGTTAGAAGAAAAATTAAAAACTCTAACTGAAGAAATATGTATTTAAAAGAATCAGTTAGAAAATTAACTGAAGGGAAAACATCCTTAGCCCTATGCTTAAAAGGATCAAAATCTGGAAATAACAAACAAGGGCTTGGATACCTACCTCCAGAAAAGGAAAACAAGCCATGATTCCAGAAAAATATCCACTACCAAAATTTGTAAAAGAAACCAAGATGCCACAGAAAAAGGCCCATGTAAAAGAAAAAGTTTACAGAAATCACATTCTAAAAACTCAGCACAAAGAAAATAAGAACAACAAAACAATCTATATTCATTGTTGTTCTCATTACAATAAACTAAGACACACTGTAAACACCTGCACAACAAGGCACTTAGTTTGGATCCCTAAAGGATATTTTCATGCATCTAAGCATCAAGGACCCAAAAGGATTTGGGTACCTACCTTTGAGTAATTTACTTGCAGGTTAGCCTTGGAGCATCAAAAACCAAGGATGCTCAAGGCAGGAGTTACTGCAGACTCTTCATTCAAATCACATCTGAAGAAAGAGTAGTCACAAAAATTAAACTCGTCTTTATTACTAACAATTATTTGCAAGTTTCATTTATGTGGAATCTCTCATTCAGGGGGAGCACAGACTAAGGGGGAATCATTCATTAAATGTCTATTATTGTTGAACCCTCGATGGTAAGAATATTTTTTTAAGGGGAAAGAATGCATGGTAAGATCCTTCCTTTTTGGTTAGTGACAAAAAGGGGGAGAACTTGTATCTTCTATGAATTTTTTGCTTTTTTCTATGCTTCATATAATTGTGTCAGAAAATTCACATAAATTTTGTCATCACCAAAAAGGGTGAGATTGTTGAACCACTCTTTATTACTTTCATATTTTGGTGCTAACAAAATTTATTATGTAATTTAAATTGAATATTTTGTTTCATCTGTGTCGCATCAATCTCATAGAAAAATGTTGAGTCTCACTTTGATGCAATATTGGCGCACTAAAATGATAAAATCGATGTCTAATCTATATACATCGATTTCAGTTCAAGTGCCAAAATTAATAAGCGCTACAACGATTTGGTTTTAATTGATTTTTTAAAGCGCCATAACGATTTCTTAAGTGGCCTTAACGATTTTTTAAGAAATCGATCTCAGAACGATTCGCTAAGTGGCCATAACAATTTGTTAAGAAATCGATCTCACAACGATTTCTTAAGTGGCCTTAACGATTTGCTAAGAAATCGATCTCAGAACAATTCGCTAAGTGGCCATAACGATTTTTTAAGAAATCGATCTCACAACGATTTCTTAAGTGGCCTTAACGATTTGTTATGAAATCGATCTCAGAAAGATTCGCTAAGTGGCCATAACGATTTGTTAAGAAATCGATCTCACAACGATTTCTTAAGTGGCCTTAACGATTTGTTAAGAAAACGATCTCAGAACGATTCCTTTTATAGCCACAACGATTTGCCCTCATATCGATTTCGTTCTCATAACGATTTGATAAGTTTCACATCGATTTGGGTCTCGTAACGATTTCATAAGTGATCACATCGACTTCTTTATTGATCATAACAATTTGCTTCTCACATCGATTTGCCTATAGTTAAACATCGATTTTGTCCAAACATCAACTTCATGTAAACCTCGATTTCCTTTATATTCAGATGTTTTAAATATGTTTGGCGCCTAACGAAAAGTCAATATCTTCTGACAAAAAGGCTTGCGTATCTCAGTTTCCTGTCAGAAAAAGATATATGACCTACTATTCCTGTCAAGTGAGCAGAAACACAGTAGTATGCACAGTTTATTATAAACACTCCTTTTATGCTAACACTCTCTTCCATGCTTACAGACCTCGAAGATCACAAGAGGATGATTAAGACAAATGAGCAGAAGATCAGCAACGTCTAGAAGAGCTCCAACGGATCTCTTCAACAGATCTATTCAAAGCCTCGCATATAAAAGATGAAGCAAGGTTGAAGATCAAACAGAGAGCTTTCCTGAAAATCTTTGAAGGACTGTACATGCAGTGAGCAACCTCAACGCCACATTCACTCAAAGAAAGAGAGAAAGAGCCTGAGCCAAGAAGAAGCAAGCAAAAGCGTCTCAAGCATTCAAGCCTTCAAGCTTTCTCTTCTCTCTTCTTTTTCTCCCTGTGCTCATTGTAATCTTGGGGGAGAGTCTGTGACTGTGAGCTAAGTCCTGAGTGTTCATCTTGTAATAGCTCTCAGTCTGATCTTTCTTTTCTAAGAAAGATTTCTGTCCAACTGTAGGACTGTATACAGTGAGTAACCCAGCTAGGGGTTTGTGTCTAGCAGAACCGCACTGGGGTTTGTATCAGAAGGTTTGCTTCTGAGCCTAGAAAAGAAGTGGGCTGCCTTCTTGCCCGGGAAAGAGAAGAAGACCAGCTGGGGTGCTCGGTGTTGTAGTGTCCTTGAGGGGGACTGTACCCTTGGTTAGTGAAATCTCAAGAGGTTGCTTGGGGACTGGACGTAGGTCTTCCATGTGGGAAGGGCCGAACCAGGATAAATTCCTTGTGTCTTTTGTGTGATTGTTTATTTGCTTCCGCACTGCTACTCTTTATCACACTAAACTAACCAAACTTTGAAGCGATAATTTTCTTTGTTTAAGTTTCTGTTTCAGATTTCAGAAAACCTATTCACCCCCCCTCTAGGTTAGCTTGTTGCCGTATAAAAAGGGCCAACAAGTTGTATCAGATAGGGTCTCTGAACATTCAAAGAAGATCCAACGATCTTAGAGCAAAGATCCTTGGCAGCTCAAGGATATGTTGAAGGTCAATCAGTCACAAGACCTCCATTCTTTGATGGAGAGGACTACCAATATTGGAAGATGAGAATGGAATGCTTCATTCGAGGCACAAACTTTGATCTGTGGCAGGTAATCGAGGTAGGTGATTATGTTATTGTTCCTATTCCAGGCACTACTGCCATTATAGCAGCAATAAAAGTAAATTATCGTTAAACTTTAAAGCTAAGAACTACTTATGTTGTGCTTTATCTAAAAGAGAATTTAGTAGAGTATCTGCATGTAAATCAGCCAAAGAAATATGGGATAAGCTGCAGATAACTTATGAGGAATAGATAAAGTGAAACAAACTACGATAGATATTCTTGTTTCACAATACGAACAATTTAAAATGCTTCAAAACGAAAATATCACTACTATGTATAATAGATTTTCAAGCATAGTAGTAGGTCTAAATTCTCTTGGAAAAATTCATTCTAATGAAGAACCGTTAGAAAATACTTAGGTCCTTAACTATTTCATGGACACCTAAAGTAACTGCTATTGAAGTGGCCCATAATTTAACCAAATTGTCAATTGATAATTTAATAAGTTCTCTCATGGAACATGAAATAAATATGGAGCGATTGTCTAAAAGATCATCTAAGAAGAAATTTATTGATGCTCTTAAGGTTGTAGTTGCTCCTTCCACCTCTTCCTCTTCTAGTTCCCAAAATGCAGATTCTGAAGATAATGATGCTGATGAAGTATTGTACAAGCTTCAGAAGATTTTAAAGAAGAAGAAAAACAGATCAAGATGGGTCCAAAGAAAGGAGAAAAAGGAGAAAGAACCAGTCTGCTATGAATGCAGAAAACCTAGGCATCTGAGACCGGATTTTCCAAGACTCAAGAAGACTAGTCAAACCGAGAAGCCCAAGAAGCAGCACAAGAATTTAAAAGAAGAGGCATGGTAGCTGCTTGGGAAATCTCAAGAATTTAAAAACTGGATTTAATCCCAATGCCCGTGGGACATCACACACTATGAACCTTCCCGTGGGGACTTTACCACAGTACAGTTTCACAGCCCTCTAAGGTACCAGTGTCACCCATTGGCACAGTTACACAATTTTCTTAAATTCCAACACACACTTAAGGCACAACTTTTAACACATCCATTTCATGCTCACACATTTACTCATGTCATTATTACCTAGCATGGTACTACTGTTCTCCGAATTTACACATTCAAACTAAGTCTATCACACAGAATTTTGCAGATTTTAATACAAACACATTAACATACTTTAATTTATCAATATCACACATGAAATTGAAATGTATAGCTAGGGTCATCATTTCAATATAAAACTTTAAGCAAAAACCTATAATAGATGAACCATCATGCATATAAATTTTTGCATTTTTCTGATTACACACTAATTATGAAATTCTAATAGTGGAATCACATAAGAGTAAAATAACCAAACTAACTGGATTTTCATTGTTCGGATTCACAATTCACTATATACATGTATACTGATAGTTCTAATTATGTGCCAAATTCTAGAGATTTAACTGGTTCCATATCATTTAATAGAATTTTTCACTAATTAAGCATGCTCACTATTTTTCAGTTTAGAAAATCTAAAAACTACACAGTCATCAAAAAATTCCCAAATTTTAACAACATGCTCTGACATCAATTTAAGAACCATATAAAATTTGTGTGATTTAAACCCACAAGGATAACGTAAACAGTAATTTACAATATTCAGAACCTGTTAACATGTATTTCAAAAATTTTAATAATAATACACTTGAACGAAATTTCACAGAAATTATACAACATGCTCCACTACACATATTTCATAACATATAAAATTTACCATATATCCTCATGCACAGAAATCCCAAAAAATTGGCTTATAAAGGCAGATAGTCCACTGTTCTTGCCTGAAGAACTCACGGCAAGGGTATGGCCGTTTACTCATGTTAGCGGCAACATAGTGTGCCGCCACTCAGGATCTTAACGGCAAGGGATCCTACCGTTAAGTTTCCTGTCTTGCAAAACACAGACTGAACGTATGAAACTTGGTGAAATTGGGGTTCGAGGACTCGAAATAAAATCCAGAAATTCCTAGGACTTACTAGACACATGTAGGAATGATGTGGATGGGGTACTTGCCTCTTGGAAAATCCACAAGCAAAGATTTAAGCTGGAGAAGCCCTCCTCGGCCAAGCTAAATAGTCCTCAAAACTCCCTTGATCCGAGTTCTGTGTTGATTTCTGCTGCACACTAGAGTGCGGAATCTGTTCCGGGATGTTCAGAGCCCTCTCTAGTCGTTGTAGAATGTCGGATGAGCCTCAATCACCGGATCAAGGAGTTCCAAGTTGGGATTCGCACATAAAATTTAGGTTTTTGGACAAAGAGTCAAAGGGTTAGATCTGGCCGGAGATGGGGTGTTTTATAGGGCTAGGGTCGGAGACGAAGTTGGGTAAGGTTGGGTTACCGTTGGGGAACGGTTTCCTAAATCAAGGACAACATTTCCGGAGGCATTCTGGATCTGAAATCGCAACAAATCTGGGACATTGACGTCAACATCAATAGCCGTCAATTCTGGTAGGAGTCCATCGATGTGGCCGCTGATTTATGGTCAACGTCAACCAATGTTGACGCCAACTAGCCGCCAGAACAGAATTTAAAACTGCAGAAGCTTTATATACCCCACACAGTATACATATATATATAATCTAAAATGCACACATTAAAATAATACTTATTCATGCAATGTAAACAAGTAAGTACTATGCACAATCAAATTTATACATCGATGGCATACATTTATACATACATAAGAAATCACCCAAAGATAAAAAATCAAGGGCCTTACATGAATAATTCACCATGATATCACGTTATTAAACATGGAATGAAGATTTAATACACATTCAAATCGGATGGCAATCATCTACAAATTAAGCATGAAACTACATACTAAATGAATAGCAATTCTATTATGGAACTTAGACATTATTTCGTATGTTTATCAAAAACAAAATCTCATTTAGCTTGCTGTTTTGACATGAATTAAACTTAATTACATGGATTTACACTTATTTTCATGCCATCTTATTCATTTGTCAATTCTACATACTCAATTGTCTACATTGCATTTCTTTACATATTTACATGCACATATTCATACACACCACCATATGGAGATGGTTAAACTATATCACATAATACTAAACATGATATTACAATTATGATGGTGACACATGAATGACATAAGTAATTACACATGTATTAATATATTGGTTTTCACATGAAATTATACTTTTACTATCTTTTACTTTCCCTTTCATATCAATGCACACTCCTTCCATTTCCTTTACTCTTACATTCACATTTATCACTTTACACTATATTCACATCTAAACTCTTAAGTTGCCATGACACATAGTCCTAACTACCAAGTAGAGGAAAACAATCACTTTAGCACTTAGCGCTTATCACTTAGCACTTAGCACTCACTTTCACATATTTGTCACCTAGGCAATGCGGTGGCAAATCTTGGTAACTGCACAGAACTGGGAGAAGCTCTCTCCACCCTAACCAGCGGTACTTGTCCACCTCCAGGATTTTATCCTAATACCCTTATGATTTATCTCATAACGTTGAGCCTTCCATAGGGACTCTTCTATGGTATAGCTCTCAAACCCTTATGGTAGCAGTGTCATACATGGCTAAATAATTCATTAATCACTTTATCATTCTTATCACCTTTTACTCATGCTCATACACATATTTTTCATCCCATTTCACATATACTTTACATAATATTCACATTTCCATGTATAGAAAATTCACCTTACTGTTAAACAGTGATAATTAACTTAAGATAAGATATTACATGCTGCTAACTCTTAAATTATACAAATTAACTCTAACATGCACAACATGGCTGTTTTCACATTTAAAACCATAAAATACCTACTGTCATCAAAACTTCATGAAATTTTTATCAGAGGTTAAGAACAGCAACCATAACATGTACTCAATTTTTCAGATTTTTATGCAGAAAACTATAATTATAACAGTTAAACCAAATCATAGGTGCATTTCTCACTAATTTCTCTAAAGCAGAAATTCTAGTAAGACAGTCTAATATGCTAGTGTCAATACGTATATACGATAAACATATCATTATAGAAATTCACCAACTCTAAATCACAACTGTCCTTTTTACACAGATTAAACATGGTTATTTTATTATCGTAATTCAATTTACAGAATTTAATAATTACATAAATCATGAATTTCATGAAAACCTCAGACATGACCTACTGATCACCCTTGACCCCATAAAAGTTAGAGCATGAACACATACCCAAAAAATCTTTAAATATATTAAAGAAGATCAAATAGCATTTTTCAGAGCACTGAAGAACTTAACTGCACAGTCCTGGACCCCTGGGTTAACTGCGACATCTCTTGCCGTCAACTGATGAACTTGATGGCAGGGGATGTTGCCGTCAACTTCCAGACAACAATCTACACAGTCACACTCACATGTACGGGAAAATTGTGGGTCTAGAACTCGAGGAAAAATCCGTAAAAATTCTAGGACCTAGGGGACATGTATAGGGATGATGTACATAGGTTACTTGCCTCTAATAAAATCCTAGAAGATCAAATATTGTTGAAGCCCTCCTCGGCCAAAGCAAGAGGGTGCTCAGAAACTCCTTTGATCTGGTTCTCTAGTCGTTGTAGGTCGTTCCTTGGGGTTGGGGATGCCTCCTTGATGGTTGGACTATGCTCCAGTCGTTGTAGATCTCCTAGAAAATCCTCCCGTCGCCGGATCAGAGCTTGGGAAGTCCACTTTTCTCTCTGAAAATACTAGGGTTTTACAATGACCAAAAGGGCTTTGTGCGGCCAGAAAATGGGTTTTATAAAGTTGGATAGCTTGGGTACGCACTGGGTAGGTTACCCAAGGTTTAGGAAGGGTTTCCTAAACTGGAACCAGCCATAAAGCGAGCATTAACAAATCTGGAACCATTACGCAGGAGGATATTGACGTCAACATCGGTTACAGTCAACTGCACAATTGACGTCAAGGGGCTGGCCGCCAACAAGGGTTGGCATCCAGGGGGTGGCCGCCGACTGTGTTTGGCATCTAGGGATGTGGACGCCAACCACACGGCGTCCAGGTCTTGGCCGCCAATTGCACAGAGCAGTCAAGACCCTGCCAAACCAAAATAATTACGTAAATATATAAACAATTTAGTATATGTAAAAATAATTGCATATATCCTTACCACATAATTACATGCATTACATGATATTTAATTAATTACAACTTACCTAATCATGATTAGGATAATATGCATCAATAACATGCATATATGCACATACACATTCACATTACATAGTCACATACATTGTGCAGAATTATAATGAAATGTGTTCATTATTAGTTTGTTCTCCTGTACATTTATCATTCAAGCACCTTACACATCATAATAATTTAACAGCTTAAAGTAGATAAATATCATTTAAACAAGATTAGCTTTTATATATTCCTATACATACCAAGGTTACTTACAACATGCATAAAATAATTAAATGCAATAGGCACATCAATAATTAAATAATTGCATGCCCATTTAAATATGTATATTGCATGTACAGAAATAAACTCATAATTATTTACAAAATGTATGACAATAATTTCTTACTATGAGCACATATAATATGCATGAGGTTTATAGATTTATTACATACTTTGATAGCTAAATAATGCATGCACACTTATATTTATATTTATACCCATACGAAAATAGCTCTCATGCACTTACATGGTCCATAGCATTACTTACCTATCACACGCACAATATTACTTAACTATTTTATGCCTCAGATTTTTTTTGTATACACGTTATACATAAATTTAATTAATTGCCTATTCTTACCTAACTATCATGTATATACATGCATGAACTAATGAGAAGTATAGAAATGATAATATGCACAATTGAATACACACGCTACTCATGCGACAAGTAAAGACATATGCACCATATAAAAGAATGAAAATTTTGGGGTATCACAACACGCAACTCGGAGGTCCAAAATCTAAATAGGGATCCGATCGGCGTGCCATTCACTCCGACATGACCGGGTGGGTTAGAGTGATGTGTGAAAATTAATGGAATTGTAATCGGATTCTCGGTTTAGGTTCGACACTCAAACCACTAATCTTAAAAAACCTAGATGAAAACGATCAAAACACGCAACCGGTGATCTAAAATCTAAAATAGGAATCCGATCGACGTGTTGTTTGCTCCGACATGACCGGGTGGGTGAGAGTGTCGTGTGGGAACTGACGGAATCATAATCGGCATCCTGGTTTGGGTTCAGAGCTCAAACCACTAATCTTAGAAAACCTAAATGAAAAGGATCAGAACAGGTAACCCAGGGGTAAAATGTGAAATAGGGATCCAATCGGTGTGTCGTTTACTCCGACACGACTGAGTGGGTGAGAGTGACGTGTGGGAACTGACGGAGTTCTAATCGGATTCTCGGTTTGGGATCGGCGCTGAAACCACTAATCTAAAAACATCCAAGTGTAAAGGATCAGAACACACAACTTGGGGGTCCAAAATCAGAAATAGGTATCCGATTGGCTTGCCGTTCACTCTTACACGACCGGTTGGGTGAGAGTGACATGTGGGAACTGATAGAATCATAATCGGATTCCCAATTTGGGTTCGGCGCTCAAACCACTAATCTTAAAACCACCAAAATGAAAAGGATCAGAACATGCAACCTGAAGGTCCCAAATCTAAAATAGGGATCCGATCGGCGTGCCGTTCACTCCGACATGACTGGGTAGGTGAGAGTGAGGTGTGGGAACTGACGGAATTCTAATCGGATTCCCGGTTTGGGTTCGGCCCTTAAACCACTAATCTTATAAAAATCCAAGTGCAAAGGATCAGAACACGCAACCCGAGGGTCCAAAATCTGAAATAGGGATCCGATCGACGTGACGTTCACTGTGACACGACTGGGTGGGTGAGAGTCACGTGTAGGAACTGACGGAATCCTAATCGGATTCTCGGTTTGGGTTCGGCGCTCAAACACTAATATTAAAAGAACTCAAATGAAAAGGATCAGAACACGCAACTTGGGGTCCAAAATCTGAAATAGGGATCTGATCGGCATGCCGTTCACTTCGACACGACCGGGTGGGTGAGGGTGAGGTATGGAAACTGATGGAATTCTAATTGGATTCCCAGTTTGGTTCGGCACTCAAACCACTAATCTTAAAAAATCTAAATGAAAAGGATCAGAACATGCAATCCAGGGGTCCAAAATCTAAAATAGGGATCTGATCGGCATGTCGTTCACTCCGACATCACTGGGTGGGTGAGAGTGACGTGTGGGAACTGATGGAATTCTAATCAGAGTCCCGATTTGGGATCGGCGCTCAAATCACTAATCTTAACAAAACCTAAATGAAATGGATCTCAACAGGCAACCCGGTGGTCCAAAATCAGAAATAGGGATCTAATCGGCATGCTGTTCTCTCCGACACGACCTAGTAGGTGAGAGTGACGTATGGGAACTAACAAAATTCTAATCGAATTCCCGGTTTGGGTTCGGCGCTCAAACCACTAATCTTAAAAACAATCCAAGTGTGAAGGATCATAAATATTTTCTAATTAAAATTAGTGAATATTCATTATTTTGAATTAAAATTTTGAAAAATAATGTGTGTATATTTTTTTTATTTATGTTTCTAGTGTTATTTTTATAATATAGGATCCTCCAGCACTTGACGATCATGAGGCGGGGAGAGCGACGATCCAGCTGATCTTTCTTGATTTTTATTTGTGATTATTGTGGATGTTTCATATTTGTTCTGATTGATGATTTTATGTTAATTGTTATTTATTATGGATGTTCCAATGAATATTATTTTTAGGAGGTTTTTCAATTTAACCTTATTATTTAATTGTATTTTTTAGAAAACATTAAAAAGATTATTTCGATGGATTTTTCGACGGCTTATTCCCGTTGGAAAAAACGTTGGCAGGAAGATTGTTGATGGAAAGTATCCATCGGTAAAAATGTCAGACTTTCCCACAATTTACCGACAGATATTTTCCATTAGAAGCTACCTACTTCTGACACTCTTGTCCGTCGGTGAACGTGTCAGAAGTTCCAACGGACTTTCTATCTGAGTTATCCGTCAGAATTTATCGAGGGATTTATTTCATCGATAAATTGGTTGGAAGCTTTATTTTCTGATGGATTTTTCCGACGAATATTTCTGTCAGAATTACTGACGGATTTTCTTTCCGTTGGTAAATATTGACACTTTTTTTCCGACAGTCAGTCGTCGAAAAGTGGTCAGAATGCTTGTTTTCTGACAGATTTTCGACGGATTTTCGATAGAAGCTTGCTGTCGAAAATACCACTTTTTCTTGTTGTGCTACTTTGTTCCTACTATCATCAAAAACATAATTTCTATTTCATGTTTGACTAAAAATAGATATAAGTTTGTTTTTTAGAACAATGGTTGTTCACTGATTTTGGATGATGAGATCATTAGTTAAGGAACATTGTTCTATGGTTTGTTTACATTAGATGTTGCTTCACATGTCATGAATGTTAGTACGTCTAAAAGAAAGAGAGATGAGGTGAATGAGGCTTACCTATGGCATTGTAGGCTAGGTCATATCCATGAGGGTAGAATTCATAGGTTGTTAATGGATAGATATTTAGATCCATTTGATTATGCATCATATGCAACTTGTGAATTTTGCCTTCAAGGAAATTGACCAACTCTTAATTTACTGGAACTGGAGAGAGAGCTTCTCAGTTACAAGAACTCATACATACTAATGTATGTGGACCTATGTCCTTACAAGCCAGAGATGGATATTCTTACTTCATTACATTCACTGATGACTTCTCAAGGTATGGACATGTGTACTTACTGAAGTACAAGTATGAGGCCTTTGAAAAGTTCAAAGAATATATGAATGAAGTAGAAAATCAAACTGGAAAGAATATCAAGATTCTTCGTTCAGATTAGGGAGGAGAGTACTGTTGGGTTGAATGCAAATTCATATCATTTCCCTCCTATTTTGATGATGACAAGAAGTGTTCTTAAAGCAATTTAATTGAAACATGTCAAAAACATCATACCTGAAATTCATGTTCAAAAAGTATTTTTCAAACCACATTTATCATTTATGGGCATGACAAATCATTTAACTAATGATATATGTGTTCATTTTTCAGGTACAAACATTTTTATGCAAAAGATGAGTCGACACACCCATCAATGGTGTCAACACATCAACACAGATTCAAAGGCAAAATGTGTAAAAATGTTGAGACTGTGTCGACACATGTCAAGAGTGTGTCGACACGAATGGCAGTTTTTCAGAAATCAAGCCTACCCAGGTCGACACACTCTCATAGCAGGTCGACACTAGATCCGTTTCCAGAACAGCCAGTTGAAGAATTGGGTCAACAGGTCGACACACTCTCAGAGCAGGTCGACACTAGACCCAGTTCCCAAACAGCCAGTTTGCAGTTTTGGGACAGCAGGTCGACACACTCAAGAGCAGGTCGACACGGGACCCTCTTCCCATAACAGCCTTCTACATATTTTGGACAGTGTGTCGACACTACCACCAGGGCAGGTCGACACACTACGAAAACTTTTCATCCTAAAAGTTGATGGCTGCCACGTGTCCTTCTAGGGCGATCAAATCTTCCTAGGAATGCGTGCCCTTGTACCCAAAAGGGTATCTTGGAATCCTAAGGATATAAAGTGTCTTTCGGCCAGCCTTCACAAGCGAGAAGGACCCAACTCTCTCAGAGCCTCCAAGAAGCTCCTGGCGGCCAAGAAGAGCTCGTGTCTCCTTCCCCTGCTCTCCAAGTGCTTCAGAAGACCAATTCCCACCAATTCAAGGTGTGGGAATTGGAATTTGATTCCTGAAGACTTCTCTGAAGCATTCCAAGGAGGCAGATCCTGTAGAAGACTTCTTGGGTGAAGAATTCGAGGAAGATCCAACTTCTCAGATTGCAGAGCATCGACTTGGACTTCAAGCTTCACAAGTTCCTTCTCAATTCAAGCTTCTACAAGGGAGTACACTGAATAACGAAGCCTTTCAATACAATTACCTTTCTTTGTTCTTCTGAGATATCTTTGAGATTATGCAAGTGCTTCTGCATAACTCTCTTTAGAGTTCTCAAACTTCGACTAGATCTATTGCTAGAGGATCTTAGTCTTAAGTTGGTGTCTAGCAGTTTCAGTGTGAGCATTGTGCTCAGGGGTTGTGAGCCGTCGAGCTCAGTTTGAGTTGTAAGCTCAGGGTTGGCTTGAGCAGTCTTGCTCTGGTTTCTAGAGTAGTCTTGCTCTATAGGTTGTGTGAGTTGTATGCTCCGAAGTGTTGGAGTTGTTAGGCTCCTTTGGGGTGTAGCCCAGTTGTGTTAGTGAAGCCTCACGGGTTGTGAGGGGTGGATGTAGGAATCACTTGGGTGATTTCCGAACCACCAAAATCCTTGTGCATTTGTCTTCTGTGGTTTGATTGATTCATCCGCTAGATGCTTGCATAGGATCCGTTTTTAATTCACTAATCAACTTGTTTCACATCTAAGTTTTTCAACTCACTCAAATCTAATCAGATCTGTAGTTTTTCACTGATAACATTGCCTCTGATTCTAAATAGTTTTCAAATTGCTTAAGCTTCCGCAAAAGTGGCTAAGATCTATTCATCCCCCCCCTTCTAGATCTTTCCACACATTCATTTCGATCCTTCAATTGGTATCAGAGCGGGTTTACATGATCTGATTTGAACTGAGCAGTTTTTGTTTCTGAGTATTGAGTGTTTGATTGTTGCTTGTTTGTTTGCTTGGTTGTTTAACTCTTTCTCTGTGCATTTACTTAAGTGTCATGGACTCAAGGGGTTCATAGCTGAGGGCCATTCCATAAATAGGCCACCATTCTTTAATGGTTTGGACTATTCTTATTGGAAAATAGAATGCAAGTATTTCTAAGGGCCAGAACTATGAGATCTGGAAAGTAGTTGAGGTGGGTCCCTATGAGAACCAGGGAGAAGAAGATACCTGGACAAGGGAACAAATAAGGAAAGCTACACTGAATTATAGTGCCATGAACATGATTCAGTGTGCTGTCCATCCCAAGGAGTATTCGAGAATCTCTATGTGCAAATCTGCCAAAGAGATGTGGGATAAACTCGAATTACTCTATGAGGGAACATCTCAGGTCAAGGAGACCAAGGCAAATATTAGTTTCAGAATATGAACTTCATGATGAAATCTAATGAATCTATTTCTGAAATGTTTGCCAGATTCATGGTGATAGTCAATGGACTCAAGGCTTTGGGTAAGGAGTATACTGATGCAGACTTGGTAAGAAAATTTTGCGTTCACTTTCTTCAGTTGGCATACCAAGGCCACTGTTATTGAAGATTCAAAAGATTTGTCCAAAATTTCTTTGGATGAATTGATTGGATCTTAATGACATATGAAATAAACTTAAAAAGAAATGAAGAACACATCATTAAGACCAAGCCTATGGCACTCAAAGCCTCTTCAAGCAACAAAGATAAAAATCAGGATAAAACAAGTTCTGAAGAATCTGAGTCGAATGAGGATGAGATTGCCCTCATGACCAGACAATTCAGGAAATTTTTGAAATATAGGAAAGGGAAATGACTGGGAAAAAGAAATTTCCCTCAGGTAAGAAGAATATTTCCTCTTCCAATTTCAATAAAAATCATAAACCTGATGAAATGTTATCTGTTACAGGTGCAACAAGCCAGGACATATGAAGGGAGAGTGTCCTGAGAACAAAAAGGAAAAGCACAAGAGATTCCAGAAAATTAAGAAGCCAAAGGCCATGGTAGCCACTTGGTCTGATGAAGACACAAGTGAGGAAGAAGAAGAGAAGAAGTCCTCAAGCTCAGAGAGTGAGGAAGTTTGCTTCATGGCCAACAACACAGATGGAAAGGTAAATACTTCCTTTGAAGATTATAGTGTTGAAGATTGGCAGGATGTGTATGCAGAATTAGTTGAAAGATATTCTGAAATGAGAAAAGAAAATAAACAAATCAAAAAGAAAATTGAAAATCTCTACCATAATCAATCTTCAAACAATAGAATCTGTGAACTGGAATCTGAAGTAACAGACTTGCTTAAAGAAAAAGAGAATCTCCTAAACCTAATTGATGAACTGAAACTTGCCTCTCAAAAGGCCTCCCAAGAATTCAGAAACTTAAATGAAAAGCTGGAAATTGAAAAACAAGAAAAACAACAGAAAATTGAAGAAATTGAAGTTCTTAAAAACCAGCTAAAGAAAGGGAGGAGGTTATCCAAACTTCACAAAAGGCCAAGATAACTAGAGGCATTGCTAGGATCCAACATGACAACCACATCTCATGGATTAGGATTCAACAAGAAGAAACCAAAAAAAGACAAATCTGGTGAGAAAAAGGGAAAAGCACCTCTAATTAATTTTGTCAAGGGTCCTAATCTGGAAAACACTGAAATTCAACAAACAACAAACAAAACCCAAACAAACAAACAAAAAAAACTCAAAAACAAATCAAAAACCAAAACAAAAGAAGACTATCAGGTCGACACAGTCCCCTGACAGGTCGACACCAGTCCACAAGAAGAAGACTTCTGTGGGTTGTGTCGACACCAGTACAGGAGAGGTCGACCTGCTCAACACCAAAAACCAAAAACAAACTCAACCAAAAATTCAAATAAAAATCTGAAAAATAAGAAAAAGGGAAAAGAAATAATCCATGAAAAACCTTGGACCTCCAAGACAACACTTCAAGAAGATTGGATAATCCTTGGAACCAATGGTATGAAAATCCTGTTGGTATTATCCTCAATACTCTTATCCAAATTTCTGGATGTACCAACAAAATCCATGGATTCCACCTCCTCCTCTGAACCCAAATTTTCAAATAAAAAACTCTCTCCAACCAAAACAAAGATCTTGGTGCTTCATTCCTAAAAGAAAGAAAAAACAGAAAAAGGTGAAAACACCAAAGTAACAAAACAAAAATCTAAAACAAATCAAATTGGGTGAGAAAGATTTGATATCTGTGCTAAATCATACTGATGGTCCCAACTCTGTTTGGGTACCAAAATCTTCTCTCCATTGATCTTTGTGCAGGAAGGTCGTGCACCCAACACCAATGTTTGGTTTCTGATAGTGGGGGTCACGACACATGACTGGAGATAGAGCCAAATTTTCCTGTCTAATTGAAAAGGAGGGAGGGTCAGTCACCTTTGGAGGTAAAAATAAAGGAAAGATCATTGGATCTGGTAAGGTTGGTCAAACTTCTTCAAACTCAGTAGATTTAGTTGATGGACTTGATTATAACTTGCTCAGTATTAGCCAACTATGTGACAAAGGTCACAAAGTTGTGTTTGAATCTGATTTTTGCAAAATAATTGATTCATCAACTGACAAAATCAAATTCTGTGGAAAAGAGAAAACAATGTCTACATGATCAACTTTAATAAAAACTTTTCTGAAAATCTTTGTTTTGTTGCAATAAAGATGAAATTGCATGGACTTGGCACAAAAGACTTGGCCATGCAAGTTTCAGAACTTTGAATAAGTTGTTAAGATTGAATCTGGTTAAAGGTCTTCCTGAATCTTTTTTAGTGTTGAAGGTCAAATTTGTGGGATCTGTGCTAAAGGAAAACAAACTAGGAAATCCTTAAAGCCTTCAATGAAGTACTCACATCTAAGCCACTAGAACTTCTTCACATGGACCTCTTTGGGCCAACAAGAGTTCTAAGCCTAAGTGGCAAGAGATATGGGTTTGTAATCATTGATGACTTTACTAGATTTACCTGGGTTATTTTTCTATCCCACAAAAGTGATGCATGCCTTGAATTCAGGAATTTCTGTACCACTATCTTAACAACTTATCCATTTAAAATTAAAAACATTTTAACTGATCATGGGGGTGAATTTGATAACACATCCTTTTCTGATCTATGTGCTGAATTGCAAATTTTCACAAGTTTCTTCACCTAGAACTCCAGAACAAAATGGAGTTGTGGAAAGAAAGAATAGAACTCTTGTGGAAATGGCTAGATCCATGCTCTTAGGGAGTAATCTGCCCAAATCCTTCTGGGCTGAAGCTGTAACACAGCCAATCACATCCTAAACAGAGCCTTGGTTAGACCAAAGATCAGAAAAACCCCCTATGAATTGTTGAAAAACAAAAAGCCAATGTTGCTTACTTCAAAACTTTTGGGTGCAAGTGTTTTATACACAATAACAACAAAGAAAACCTTGACAAGTTTGATGCTAAGAGTCAGGAAGCTATCTTCCTGGCTATTCAGAAGTGTCAAGGGCTTTCAAAGTGTACATATTGAAAACCAAAACTGTTGAAGAATCACCACATGTTATTTTTGATGAAAATTCCTTTTCCACTAATGATTCTAAATCTTGCAGGGAAAACAAGACAATGAAGAGGATGACCTCATTGTGGATTCTTCACCAACCGTTGAGGAGATTAACAACATTGAAGAGAACCTGAACAACAACTCACCATCTTCAAGTGGTTCAGGTAATATTGCTCCAGAAGAGGGCACTTCTCAACAGGTAATTTCTGACCTCGTTTTCTAAGAGATCACCCATTAGACAGTGTAGTTGGCAACTTAAATGATAGAGTTAGGACCAGATCATCCTTCTTGCAAAACATTGAAGAAGACTCACTAGCTCTAATTTCCCAAATTGAACCCAAGTCAATTGATGAAGCCTTATCCAGTTCTGATTGGATTAATGCTATGCATGATGAACTTCATCAATTTGAAAGAAATCAAGTGTGGGAATTAGTGCCTAGACCTAGTGACCAAAGTGATTGGCACTAGATGGGTTTTCAGAAAAAATTGAATGAAGCTGGTCAAGTAATAAGAAACAAAGCTAGGCTAGTTGCAAAGGGGTATAACCAAGAATTTGGAATTGACTTTGAAGAATCTTATGCCCTGTAGCTAGACTAGAAGCTGTGAGAATTTTCCTTGCTTTTGCATCCTCCATGAAATTCAAAGTCTTTCAAATGGATGTCAAAAGTGCATTTCTAAATGGATATATAAAGGAAATATTTTTGTTGAACAACCTCCTGGATTTGAAAATGAAAAATATCCTAAACCTGTTTTCAAGCTAATAAGGCACTCTATGGTCTTAAACAAGCTCCAAGAGCTTGGTATGATCGTTTGAGTTCCTTTTTACTTGAGAAATGATATTCCAGAGGTAATGTTGATCAAACATTGTTCACAAAAACAGTAAAAAATCAAATAATTGTTGTCCAAATTTATGTGATGACATAATATTTGGATCAACTAATAAAGGATTTGCACTGAATTTTCAAATCAAATGAAGAATGAATTTGAAATGAGCTTAATGGGAGATTTAACATCTTTTTGGGATGCAGGTGAACCAAACAACTGAAGGAATCTTCATTAGTCAAACCAAATATGTCAAGGAGCTACTGAAAAGGTTTGACTTTCGAACCTAAACACTCAAGCACACCCATTGCAATAAATGCTAAGCTAGAAGAAGACCATCTGGTAAGTCAGTGATCCAAAGACCTATAGAGGTATGATTGGCTCTCTGCTCTACTACTATCTAGACCTGATATTCAGTTGGGTGTGTGCTTATGTGCTAGATTCCAATCTAATCCTAAAGAAAGTCATATGCTTGCTGTGAAAAGAATTTTTAAATATCTTGTTGGAAAATGTGACTTAGGAATTTGGTATCCTGCTGGTTGCAAGTTAGATTGTTTGCCTATTGTGATGTTGATTATGCTGGGTGTAAGTTAGATAGAAAAAGCACAAGTTGCTTGTGTGTATTTCTAGGTGGGTGCCTTATTTCTTGGGCTTCTAAGAAGCAACATTCAGTTGTTGCTCTGTCAACAGCAGAGGCTGAGTATGTTGCTGCAGGTAGATGTGGAACTCAGATTCTCTGGTTGAAACATCAACTCTTGATTACAACCAGATTTAGGGTGTGTACCCATCCTATGTGATAACACTAGTGCCATAAATTTGTCTAAAAACCCCATTCAGCACTCCAGAACAAAACACATTGAAATTAGGCATCATTTCTTGAGAGATGAGGTTGCAAAGAAATCTTTTGAACTCCATTTTATTGAAAACTGAAAAACAATTGCAGACATATTCACTAAACCCCTTCCTGAAACAGATTTCATCATTAAGGAGAGAACTTGGTCTTTGTAAATGTCCACCTTCTGATCTCTCTTAAAGTTTGGGTTGAGTGCTATGCATTGTCTAAGGGGGAGTTCTTGCATTTCATAACTCCTTGCTTCCTCAAGCTACATTGTTATATCTCTCTCACTTTCAATTCCTTCCCTTTTTACAATAATTCTCCACTTCTGATTGTGTTGAAACTTCTTGGTATATCAAATAGTGACTGGAGAAGGACAGGTGATGCTTGTCTGGACACTTCACTAGTGTGAGAACATTCTCCGCCCAGTACTAAGAAGTTAATATGCAATAGTTGAGGGGAGCTTTTATTGTTCAAAGAGAATTTCTTTTCTGATTTCAAAACTTGCACAGTTTTCACTTCCATTTCCTTTTGGCAATGAATTCTTCAACTCTTTGTATTGAAATCTCTTGGTATATCAAATGGTGACTTGGAGAAGGACAAGTTATGCTTGTCTGGACACTTTCACTATGCGAGAGCTTATCTCCGCCAAGTACCAAGAAATGAATATGCAATTGGTGAGGAGAAGTTCTTGTTGTCCAAGAAGAAAATCTCTTTCTGATTTCAAAAATGCATATCTTTATTTTGATGAAAAATGGTTGAAATCATCATCTCAGGGGGAGCTAGAAAATTCACAAGTCATCTTTTGCAAATTTCAAAACCCTTCTTGCATTTCATCAATTCCTTGCATGATGTCCTCATTCTAAAGTCTAGAGTCACAAATGAACCTTGAGTGATATATTATATTTTTTACTAATCACTTAAACTATGTCTCTCAATCCACAGAAATTCAGATCTCTTCCTAAACTAAATGACAATTTGTGCCTTGAACTTAAAACATTTCCTTGTTTGCAACTGATGACTGGATGTATTTGAATTCTATCTCACAAACTCTCCAAATCTTGTAAAATCCAACAGAGCAATGGCATCTGTGCTGAGAAACTGCACACCTTCACAATGAATGAAGTGCTATGTATGTCATGAGGCATTATTGCTAACTCTGTTCAAAGGGGATCCAATTGAAAATAACTTCAAAATTTAAGCAATTATGTGCTATGCTTTTTGATGATGACTGAGTAACTGGAAATATTGGCGTCTACAAAACGTATATTTTCATGTCAAAGGTCATCATTTACCCCTTTGAGACTTGACAATGATTAAATCTTAAGTATCCAGGGACTATGGTGTGTAAAAAGCACTAGTACTTGAGTGAAAGAGATTTATATCATTTGATAGTTTGTTAAAGAACAAAATATGAAAGTTATTGGAGATTTGTTTAGAAAGAATCATCTTCCTCCTTCATCAAGTTGTTCTTTAAGTTTGTGTTTTACTTTCAACACAATGTATTTAGTCTAGATGACATCTTTAATTCTTGAAAATTGAGAAACATGGTAGTTTTGGTTGATTGTTAGATACATTATATCCCTCAATTTATCATTTTGTTGATTCAAGTCTTGGAATGCTAATATCCTGTTGGAAATTGTTTGAAACACTTGAACTGTGATGAATTTTTGCAAAATACAACAAATGAATTTTTAGCCTCTTAAAAATCCTTGAAATGATAATTCCTCTCATTATTTATCATTATAAAGATGTCCCCAAATTTCTCAAAAATTTCCTCTCAAAGATTCAAATTCTCTCAAAAGTCTGTGTCGACACAATCCCTCTCGTGTCGACACACAACCCCAGTCAGGTCGACACACCCTCTCATGTGTCGACACTGCCTTCTTGCCAGACCCTTTTCAAACCTTTCGGGTTCACCTTAAACCCTTGTTGTTCCTGCGGGGCAGTGTACCACTGCATCTCTTTTTGGGCGTCAGGTCGACCCGACGGCCTCATTTCCACTCCTTTCCGGCAAGAATTCCTCCCAATTTCTCTCTAGCTCTCATCCCCCTTCCATCATCTCTCCATTCTTCCATTTCCTCTCCTAATTCCACTCCCTTGCACCATGGTCCGCAAGTGGGTCCCGCCGTGGCGCGCAAGATCAGCGGCCTCTTCAAGGCCAGTTCCGGCAGAGGTTCCAGTTGAAGATGGAAAGAAGAACAAGAGGAGAAACGATCCTGCCTCTTCTTCTGCACCTCTGAGGGCTTCCAAGCGTGGCAGGACCTCCACTTCAGGCAGAGGTGGTAATGTTTCAAACCCTAGACCAGAGATTTCGGGCGATTCCTCTGACCATCCTGAGGAATCATCTCCTCTTCTTCTTCTGAGTCTCAAGAGGATATTCCCTCAGAATCCGTAAGTGCAGCCAAGTTGATTTTGAAGCCAAGAATACTAGACCTTTCAGACATCCAACTAGCAGACTCCCTTCCTGAAATTCAAACCTACTTTTCCTTTCAATCTTGGATACCTTTATTTCTGAATTTCAAGTCTGCTATCCAAGATAGTTAGAGAGTTCTACAAGAACCTCACCTGCACAGACGAAGGGTATGAATCCAAAGTCAAGGGAATAGCCATAGACATGCCAACTGCAGTAGCTGCCTCCATTTTCAAAGTACCAGATGAAGGGGCAGACTACCATGAGTTTGAATTTGATTTACATGAAGCCTACTCCATCTTGACAGGCCTTCCTGCAGATGAATCAGATCCCAAACAGACCTATGTAACCAGGTTCAATGCAAATACCTTTCCACCTGTGTTAAGGGTCATCCACCACATTTTGACCACCATAATTACCCCTCAAGGTGGTGGAAGGGATAGGTTGACAGACATTCAGAGGTTCATCCTCTATTGCATGGTGAAAGACATCAAGATCAACCTCCATGTGATTCTCTATCAAATCATAGCTGAAACAACAAGGACAGACCTAAAGAGATCACTTCCTTATGGAGCACATCTGACCTCAGTGTTCAAGCACTTTGTGTGCCATTGGAAAATGAAAATCCCAATCCATTCCCAAGTCAAACATCTACACTTTTAAGAATATCCAGAAGTTTATGGGATTTAGATTGGAGGGAAATCAGATTAGAAGAGGACCAATTGTGGTTGAGGCCCCTCAAGCTCAGGAGGACCAGCCTCAGGTTCAAGGGGATCAGCCCCAAGCACAAGAGGACCAGCCTCCAGCTCAAGGAGACCAAAATCAGGAGGATCAGCCTCCACCTCATGAGGGCAGCCTCAAGTTCAAGAGGAACAAGTTCACTTGCCAGAGGATCAGCCTCTAATGGATGAGGACCAGCCTCATATCCTCCTGAAGGTGGCATTCAGCTTGAAACCCCTATTCCACCTCAGGATGATCCTTCCTCTTCCTTGCCACATACTTTTGAACCTCCACATTCCCCTCTACATTCCAATCTTCCACTTCTTCTGGTGGGTCCTCAATTCCACCAGAATTGTTCTCTTTCCTCAATGCCAAATTTGATACATTGAACTCCACCATTCAAACAATGTCAGACCAATTTGAATTGAGAGTTCAAAGACTAGAGAACACAGTGTCAGCAAAATTTATTGAGCAGAAGGCAGCTTCAGATTATGCAGCTCAGAGATTTAACAGACTTATAGGCACTCTGGGAGATTCCTATATTGAGCTCAAAGAGCATCAAACAAGTTGGAGAAAGTTCTTCAGGGAATTTTGGCAAATTCCAAGCAGATGTCTTCAACACCAAGCAAACATTACATGAGATTTCCAGCACCAGATTGTCATTTGCTCTTTGTGGATGATTTAGAAAGTATGAGGAACTTCAATGAGCACATTGACAGGCAGATTACAGATTTGACCAAGGAGTTCAAGATAATGCAGAGACCTGGTTGGTCAGCTGGCTCATCATCTTCCTCACAACACAGTGCAGCTGATCTAACCAGACTTCAGGCCACTTTGCTAGAAATTCAGATCGAATGGAACACTTTTTGAGCACAAAATGATAACCATTCAAGATCAAATCAAGTCTAGCCTGAACTTCATGGAGAAAAGACTGTCAGACATTGAACTTCTTCTTGCTCCAATTCCTCCTCCTCCTCCATCTTCTACCTAATGTACATTTATTTGATAATGGCAAAGGGGGAGAAGAATGAATGACTTGAATGTAATATTTTGATGTAATGATCTTTTGAATGAAATGAAATGGTTGTTTTGGCTTCAATGCAAAGTATTGTGATTCTGAATGCAAATCTTTGTCTTTGTGTTTGAATACTTGTCCAATTGTTGACTTGTGTGCACAAAATTTCTAATTTCAAGTAACACTGTATCTCACAAACACATCATCAATTGTTACTGAACAACATCAAAAGGTCCTTGACAAGTATGAACAAAAAGGAAAACAAAATTTAAACAATAAAAAATTGCTTAAAATCACACTTCATCAAAACCACATTGAAATATGGATTTAATGTTGCCATCAAAAAGGGGGAGATTGTTGGGTTGAATGCAAATTCATATCATTTCCCTCCTATTTTGATGATGACAAGAAGTGTTTTAAAGCAATTTAATTGAAACATGTCAAAAACATCATACCTGAAATTCATGTTCAAAAAGTATTTTTCAAACCACATTTATCATTTATGGTCATGACAATTCATATATGTGTTCATTTTTCAGGTACAAACATTTTTATGCAAAAGATGAGTCGACACACCCATCATGGTGTCGACACATCAACACAGATTCAAAGGCAAAATGTGTAAAAATGTTGAGACTGTGTCGACACATGTCAAGAGTGTGTCGACACGAGTGGCAGTTTTTCAGAAATCAAGCCTACCCAGGTCGACACACTCTCAGAGCAGGTCGACACTAGATCCGTTTCCAGAACAGCCAGTTTGAAGAATTGGGTCAGCAGGTCGACACACTCTGAGCAGGTCGACACTAGACCCAGTTCCCAGAACAACCAGTTTGCAGATTGGGACAGCAGGTCGACACACTCAAGAGCAGGTCGACACGGGACCTCTTCCAGAACAGCCTTCTACATATTCTGGACAGTGTGTCGACACTACCACCAGGGCAGGTCGACACACTACGGAAACTTTTCATCCTAAAGTTGATGGCTGCCACGTGTCCTTCTAGGGCGATCAGAATCTTCCTAGGAATGCGTGCCCTTGTACCCCAAAAGGGTATCTTTGGAATCCTAAGGATATAAAGTGTCTTTTCGGCCAGCCTTCACAAGTGAGAAGGACCCAACTCTCTCAGAGCCTCCAAGAAGCTCCTGGCGGCCAAGAAGAGCTCGTCTCCTTCCCCTGCTCTCCAAGTGCTTCCAGAAGACCAATTCCCACCAATTCAAGGTGTGGGAATTGGAATTTGATTCCTGAAGACTTCTCTGAAGCATTCCAAGGAGGCAGATCCTGTAGAAGACTTCTTGGGTGAAGAATTCGAGGAAGATCCAACTTCTCAGATTGCAGAGCATCGACTTGGACTTCAAGCTTCACAAGTTCCTTCCAATTCAAGCTTCTACAAGGGAGTACACTGAAGAACGAAGCCTTTCAATCAATTTACCTTTTCTCTGTTCTTCTGAATATCTTTTGAGATTATGCAAGTGCTTCTGCATAACTCTCTTTAGAGTTCTCAAACTTCGACTAGATCTGTGCTAGAGGATCTTAGTCTTAAGTTGGTGTCTAGCAGTTTCAGTGTGAGCATTGTGCTCAGGGTGTTGTGAGCCGTCGAGCTCAGTTTGAGTTGTAAGCTCAGGGTTGGTTTGAGCAGTCTTGCTCTGTGTTTCTAGAGTAGTCTTGCTCTAGAGGTTGTGTGAGTTGTATGCTCTGAAGTGTTGGAGTTGTTAGCTCCTTTGGGTGTGTAGCCAGTTGTGTTAGTGAAGCCTCACGGGTTGTGAGGGTGGATGTAGGAATCACTTGGGTGATTTCCGAACCACCTAAAAATCCTTGTGCATTTGTCTTCTGTGGTTTGATTGATTCATCCGCTAGATGCTTGCATAGGATCCGTTTTTAATTCACTTAATCAACTTGCTTCACATCTAAGTTTTTCAACTCACTCAAATCTAATCAGATCTGTAGTTTTTCACTGATAACATTGCCTCTGATTCTAAATAGTTTTCAATTGCTTAAGCTTCCGCAAAGTGGCTAAGATCTATTCATCCCCCCCTTCTAGATCTTTCCCACACATTCATTTCGATCCTTCAGTACTTGAGTCAGAGTTCATCCAATTTTTAAGGACCATGGGATTCTATCCCAATGAAATCTTGCTTCAAAGGAATTGACCATCTTCATTTAGTAGAACTGGAGAGAGGAGAGAGCTTCTGAGTACTAGAACTCATACATACTGATGTATGTGGACTATTCCTTACAGCCAAGGTGGAATTCTTACTTCATTACATTCCTGATGACTTCTCAAGGTATGGACATGTGTACTTAATAAAGTACAAGTATGAGGCTTTGAAAAATTCAATGAATAAAGAAGAAGTAGAAAATTAGACTGGAAAGAGTATTAAGATTCTTCGTTCAGATCGGGGAGGAGAGTACTTGAGTGAAGAGTCATCCAGTTTCTGAAGGACCATGAATTCTATCCCAATGAACTCCTCCTCATACACCCTAGCTCAATGGTGTATCAAAAAGGACGAACCACACACTGTGGATATGGTGCGATCCATGATGAGTTTTGCCAACCTACCCATGTCATTATGGGATATGCCCTAGAGACCACAACTTACCTTCTGAACAAAGTTCTAACTAAGATGGTAGTGTCTACTCCATATGAGATATGGAAAGGGAAGAAGTCTGATCTTAAAGTTATTAAGATTTGGGGCTACCTTGGCCACGTTAAGAGACACAATCATGATAAGTTGGAATCAAGGTTAGAACGGTGCATATTGGGATACCCCAAAGAAACTTGTGGGTATTACTTCTATCACCCCGGGGACCAAAAGGACTTTGTTGCCAAGAGAGAGTGTTTCTTGAGAAGGAACACATTCTTGGTGGAATTAGTGGGAGCGTGACAGAATTGAGCGAGGTTGGAGAACCTTGCTCAAGCACCATTATGCAAGAAGAGTTTGTTCAGGTACCTATCATAAAAAAATCCAATTTTGCATAGGTCAACTAGAGTTCCTATCCCTCCTGAAAGATATGTGGGACATATTAAGGGATAGGACTCCGAGGAAATGGCAAGAGCCCATGAATTCTAAGATGGATTCCATGTACTCCAACTAGGTTCGGAACCTAGTTGATGCCCTGAGGGTATTGTACCCATTGGGTGAAAAATGGATCTTCAAGAAGAAGATTGGAGTAGAAGGAAAGGTAGAGACCTTTAAGGAAAGGCTTGTGGCCGAGGATATCATCAAAGACAAGGTGGTTGCTATGAAAAAACCTTCTCCCCCGTCACTTGCTAAAATCTTTCGGAATTTTATTGCCATTGCAGCATACCATGACTATGAGATCTGGCAGATGGATGTAAAAATCGCATTCCTTAATGGCAACCTCGAGGAAGAGGTGTATATGATACATCCTGAGGGATTCGTTTCCGAGGAAAAGTCCAGATAAGGTGTACGGGTTGCTTAATCCATTTATGGACTAAAGCAAGCTTCCGAAGTTGGAACATAAGGTTTGATGAGGTCATGAGATCTTATGACTTCGTAAGAACGAAGATGAGCATTGTGTATACAGGAAGGTAAGTGGGAGTGTTATCATTTTCTTGGTGTTGTATGTGGGTGACATCCTCATCATTGGGAATGATGTTGGAATGCTATCCACAGTTAAGACTTGGTTATCAAAGAACTTCTCCCTGAAGGACTTAGGGGAAGCATCTTACATTTTGGGGATTCAGATCTATAGAGATAGATCTAAGAGGATGCTTGGCTTGTCCCAGTCCATGTACATAGACACCATAGTCAAAAGATTTTGCATGGAAAATTCCAAAAGAGGTCTCATACCATTGAGACATGGAATTTATCTTTCTAAGAGTATGTCACCAAAGACTCTAGAAGAAAGGGCATACATGGATAGAATACCCTATGCGTCTGCTATAAGATCTATCATGTATGCAATGTTATGTACTAGACCTGATATAGCGCATGCTCTAAGTGTTACGAGCAGGTATAAGGCAGATCCAGGTATGGAACACTGGAAGGCAGTAAAGTGTATCCTTAAGTACTTAAGAAGGACTAAGGATCATTTACTAGTATATGGAGGAGGTAGCCTCAAGGTTGAAGGCTACTCTGACTCAAGTTTCCAGTCTAATATCAATGATATCAAGTCTAACTCAGGGTATGTTTTACTTGAATGGAGCAGCAGTAAGCTAGAAGAGTTTCAAGCAAGAGACTACTACTAACTCGACTACCGAGGCAGAGTACATTGCTGCTTTAGAAGCAACAAAGGAAGTTGTCTGGATGAAAAAGTTCATTGCAGATTTAGGAGTGGTGTCTGGCCATGGAGAGCAAATTTTATTATTTTGCAACAATAACGGGACGATTGTTCAAGCAAGGGAACCTAGGTCTCACTAAAAATTGAAGCATGTTCTAAGGAGGTTCCACTTGATAAGAGAGATAGTGACTCGTGGTGATGTAGCTATAAAAAGAATTTCATCCGAGGATAACATTGCGGATCCACTGACAAAGCCACTAACTCAATTTTTTTTTGAGTGACACCGAGGTCTGATAGGGATCAGACATGTAGGTGATTGGCTTTAAGTCAAGTGAGAGATTGCTAGTTATAGGTGACCTACAAGCCAATTCAAGTGAGTGATGGCACTTGTAATTATGTACAATCTCTTTTGGTAATATTATAATGGTATTTTCTCACTGTATATTCCATGCGTATGTATATTGTGATGCCCATGGGTCTGTGCAATGGGAATTGGATCATGATGAGATCATAATAATCAGGCTGATACTCTTTAAACACAGATCCTAAATATTCATAGTCATAGGTTACTCAAGAAGGACATTGAGATGACTGGATAGACTGGTGTGTTATATACCTGTCCATGTGATGGAGGCAGTTGGTCTTATAGCTGCTTGTGTGGAGACACTAGGAATATGGTGTAGGTGTTCATTGGAGAATGAGTTCACTAAATGATTCACTCTCGAACTGTTGTATGGTTAATGATACCTGATTGTCAGATAGCGATTCCGTAGTCTCAGTTGTGTAACTGGTCTTTAGACTTGAGACAACAAAGATGTCTTGTTTGAGTACTCCATTCTTTGAAAATATATTTATAGGTCTGGATGTTCCAAGTCTAGTATAGGTAGTTATTGGGAATGGTAGCCAACCATACGAAGGCAATTGTCTGTCAATAGAGGATCATCCACTCTCGATATCGTGAAAGGAATATCCCATATTGTCTCACTCAGGCAAATCTTTGGCTAGGGTGATCGGATTTAGAGAGAACAAGTTCTCTCAGAGAATCTGATAAGAGTTTGACTTTAATAGATTCTGTATAGGCCTGACAACACCATGCCTAATATACGGTCTCTAGGATAATTAATGGATGAGGGACTATAGGTACACGGTAACTGTTGGCAGACAGGTCAAAATGGATTTGATTACTCGTACCGTCTGGGGATTATGGCATAGTGGCCTAGTATGTTTGTTTTTTTTTAATGTAAAGGGCACAAGGAGAACAGGCCAGCTAAGTGCACTATCTCCCAGCAGGAGATAGTGTTCTAACTCCCCTGGTTGTTTCCTGCACCAAAATTTATATATATCAAAACTCATAATTGATGAGTTTAGTGAATTATTATAGAGATATTAATTCACTAAGTTAGAAAATGTTCTGACGGTGCAATTCACAGGCAGCTCGGTATTGGGCCTAGAGGGTCACACATGTAAGGTGGATAACAGATGAATAGAGAATGGATAAAAGTTATCCAATAAGCCTTCTTTAACCCATTATAGATCTATTGGGTGATACCCAATAAGCCTAGACCTAATTGATAGAGACCCATGGGTTATTGGGTCTATAGTGAAAGGATCCATTAAGGGAGCATACTAGGATCATGCCACCTCGCCCCTTCTAGAAGGAGGAGACCACATCATCTGTATGATGACAAGTGTCACCCCTTCTAGAAGGAGGACACCTCATCATCATTAGCCATGATGACTTGATGAGGTGTCCTGCGAGGTGTCCTTAGTCATGATGGCATGACGAGGTGTCCAGCGAGGTGTCCTTAGTCATGATTGCATGATGAAATGTCCCTGATGAGGTGTTATTGTAATCATGACATGATGAGGTGTCCCTGTAATCATGACATGACGAGGTGTCTCTGATGAGGTGTCCTTGTAATTATGACATGATGAGGTGTCCTTGATGAGGTGTTCCTGTAATCATGACATGATGAGGTGTCCCTGATGAGGTGTCCTTTAGGCTCTCTATAAATAGAAGGGGTTCTCCTTAAAGTTCATAGGCTAGATCTTAAGAGGAGAAGCCATCTTCTTCATCCTCCTTCTCATCTCTCCATCTAGTGGTCTCCCTAGGCAAGAGGAGAACTAGGAGGGCCGCCCCCTCTTGTTATTGCTGCTACTTGTTGCTGTTGGCCCCTATGTGGCGTTGCACGACATGCAGGAGTGGCACCACCGGTGAATGAGTCATCATCATCATTGCCAACCATCCACTATGAGGATACCGCTAGAGGGAGTCTCGCGAGAGCTCCTTCAAAGCAAGGACTAGTTTTGCACTTCAAGGGATATACGATCTCCCCTAGGTGAGATGGTCTCACACCTTATTCGTATGTATGTTTACGTGCACCGTACATCATAGCCCTATCAAGTACATGGATGGAAACCAATTTTTGTTTTGTTTTACTTCCACTGCAAATGTGATGCCCCAAGTTGATTTCCAATAGAGAATCCTCAACACATGGAATGACATCCACTGTCACCACTAGGTCTCACCCAGACCTTCCTCGCGGTCCGACAAGGACACCAAATGCACGCGGAGAAACCTCAACATGCATAAAATGGCATCCACTGTCATGAATAGGTCTCACCTAAACCTTCCTCGTGGTCTGACAAGGACACCAAACATACGCGAAGAACCTCAACATGCAAAACGACATCTACTGTCACCACTAGGTCTCACCCAGACCTTCCTCGTGGTTCGACAAGAACACCAAATGCACGTGGAGCCACAAATCTGGGAAACTACATGCTTCACATCGCAACAGAAGCATGGAAGACATTGGACATTAAGTCAAAATTGGACACCTCAAAACGTTGACAAACCGCATGGTCGAGTACTAGCCATCCAATAGGCCTCACTATCATTAGACGAACCGACAGGAGGCTCCACCATCGGCTTCCAGACTCACCAACACCACGCAGAATTGGAGAACCAACGAAGAGTTGGTAGCACACCCGCCACGTGTACACGAGGCTTAGTGCGGGTACCAACATGCCAACCACTAGAAAGGCGCACAACCACATGGGAACCGAAACAACCACAGAGGTTAAGGACAACACGTTGACTTTAGAGGGACCCAGACTGAAGTAGAGTACCACAATCAAACACACTCGCTCCCAAAGCGAGAGGGAAAACCCAGACATAGGCCACGACCAAAGCCTGGTGTACCACCGATAGGGCTACCTAGACAAGGCAAAGCAGCCACCCCACAGCAGTAACGGTACAACCACAAGGCACAGGCCATCATGAAATGCCCCAGAGGCGGAAAGCTTAATGCCTCCAACATCGGGAGAAGTCATGAAACGACACACAAAGCTCACGATCCGGCACATGACACAATACACGGTGCTATAACAAACACCAAAATCAATACAACACAATGCACTAAGGCTCTAGAAGGCATAAAACAGAAACACTCGAACACGAGCACACGGTGCAACCTCAAACATCAAAACTAGGCAAAGTGCAACACAGGTGCACCAAAGGCCGAAACAACACGGGCTAATAGGAGGATTATGCACCAGAGACCTGCCAAAAAGCCACATGCAATGAACCGCAAGCTTGGAAGGGCACAACAGGCCACACCGGCCCCAGCCCTTGAGGCACAAAAATACGAAGCATCGAAAAACACTTATGGTGTAGCACACGCAACCGCGCCAATGACCCGAGACAACACAGGGCCCACTGAAGGGGACTCTCCAACAGAGACCCACACCAGAAGTGCACTAAAAGCCAACAACTTCAAGAGCGTAACAAACACGTCGGCTCCAAAAAGCACACAAAACATGGAGCACCGACTTTGTCGCATGGGGAGCAAAAGACCACAACAACTCCCTATGCGAAAGGGCAAGAAGCACCACCTCCATCGTGACTGATAGAGAGGCCAAACACCAAAATGAAAACATGAAAAAGCCTCCAAGGCACAAGCCGAGGCACAATTGAAAATGCTCAAGGTGTAGCACATGCAACCACACCAATGGCCCGAGACGACACAGAGCCCACCGAAGGGACTCTCCACCAGAGACCCACAATAGAAGCACACTAAAAGCCAACAACATCAAGAGCGCAACAACCACATCGGCTCCAAAAAGCACACAAAACATGGAGCACTGACTTTGCGACATGGGGAGCAAAAGACCACAACAACTCCCTACGTGAAAGGGCAAGAAGCACCACCTCCATCGCGACCGATAGAGAGGCCAAACATTAAAATGAAAACACGAGAAACCCTCCAAGGCACAAGTAAGGCCAACCAAGAGAAACCAATGCATAGCGGAACAATGCTAACGCAAGCAACCCAACAAGAAAATGATACTACCTCACACCAAACCTGTTAGGAACTACAAGGACTCGAGATCAAGAAAACACAGTGGAAAATAAATTTTAAATTTTTTATCTCGATCAACATTGGGATCTGTGAACAAGACTGTTGGGTAGTAAAATCACCTTGTGTGGAATTGGATCTGCATTCGTATGATTCTGTCTAGGTGACTCCATAAGCTATTCAGCCGTCCGACCTCGAGTGGTGTCCACGCGGTCTTCCTCGCGACGGTCCATGCCTGATCTTTTGGTTTCTGCAATGCTAGAAGAGAGAGCTTGGATCCGTGCCGATCTCCACGACATCTGTGGTGCAGGAGAGAGAGAGAGTGTCACGCCCCAACGCGGAATATCAGAGCGCGAAGGCAGTTGCAAGAAAAGGTATAGAGCAAGTACTAGACATCAAACCATTGCACATTGAATAATACTAAAGCAAATCTTTCTCATTAATAACTTTTCAATGTCTAGTTACAACCACTAATATCAAAGCCATTCTAAAGGGCCCAATTACATTTCAATGAAAGGAAATAACTATCTATGACTCTATGATAACGTAATGACTTGAGGGTACTCCTGGCTTCACTCTTGGTCATTCCCTTCTCGTGAGTGTAGGTGTCATCCTCGGTCTCACCTGAGGACACAACATCAAATAACGCAGGGTGAGCGATAACGCCCAGTAGGACTTAAATCTTAGGCTCAAGCAAGATTTAAATAATTAACGCATTTAATGGCAGAGTATCTAAAGATAGCAGGTACAAGAGAGTCGAAATATAGAAAGAGATAGCACAACAGGTAACAGGATGGCACAATAGCATGCAATCGAGTATAGTTTCCAAAAATAGCACAAGTGTCGAGCACGAATAGCAGGATGGCCATAGCACAACTAGCACAAGTATAATGATAGCACGACGAGTATAGCACTTGTTTGTCATTCTAGACAACGAGAAAGTATAGCACGTGTTGTGTTTTGATTGTCATATAGATAGTCGAGATAGATAGCACTTGAGTGTAATGCCAAACACTCTGATCATTTAACTCCCATGGGCACTAGCACTTTCGGGCGCACCTCCCAGGACCAGATCGGGCCCTTTATATATTGCCAGGCATTGGTTATATTTTTTTTATCTTTAGACAATCAGTCAATGGCCAGTATAGAGTACCAAGAAGTAGATGAGAGCACTAGATGAATAGACGAGATAGTAGAGTGAACGTGAGTAGACGAGCAAGTAGAGTATAGATGAGAGCTAGTGGACATTGCACATAATGCGACGAGTAACAGGCGATAATAACAGTTGCTCAACACGCACACGCCGTATTGGCAGTCAGGTGGAATTCACAATCTTTCCGCTGGCCATTTATGCACAAGTCCAGAGGTCCAACGTGATTCAAGGTAAGAGCGAACTTCTAATAGCCGTTTGAATCATATTGATCCCTAAAGGTGTAATGGGTGTTAGGGTACAACCAGCTCGTCGACCATGTGGGAATCCATGATCAGAGGAGACTTACGGAGGCCTTGTGTAAGGGTTCACTAGTCCGGTCAGAAGGAATATCCGACGGAGAGTTCACCACAAGCCAAGAAAAGTGTGTACATAAAACAGGTGCCCGACGTTCTAAAGGAATTCTAGAACAGTGGAGCGTCGATATTGGTATATAAAAAACGCGAGAAAACAAATACAAGTCCTTTAAAATAGGGCAAGTAATATTCTTTATTTCAATACATTACCAGATACATTATGAGATATTTTCTGCAAGATTTCAGCCATAATTGGATGGTTCATGTGTGTGCAAGTGCAAGAGAAATCATAGATAGAAATAAGTCGTGAAATATGTATTTTAAGACATTCAATATATCACCATTTTTAAGTAGGGTTTTTACTGGGGGTATAACGGTAAGAAGGTGTAAGGATTATTTAGAAAGCGACAAAAATATTTTTCATGGGTTTTCATGCAAAACTCTGAGAAGGCGACATAGGCCTTTAAGGAATGCGACAGGGGTAGGGTAGCTAGCGACAGGGTAGGGCAGGTAGCAACAGGGGGTTACACAGAAGGCGACAGGGCTGTCTGCTCAGGCGGCCAGAACGCGACTGGGGTCCTGTCGTATTCAGAAAGCGACAAGAAAGGCGTCGCGACGGATTGAGAAAGCGACAGGTGGATGGTCGCAATCAGACCCAGAAGGCGACATATCGGCCTGTCAGAATCTGGTGGTCTGCGCCTGGCTCTGACACGAATCAGACCAGGCTTTGGATTGCGGGCCAACTTGAATCAAATCGACACAGGGTAGTTCAGAAAATCATAACTAATTGTATAGTCAACGAAAAATCATGAAACCAGTTGCAAATTAAACTAGACATGTAAGGGTACTTCTAGTAAATCGGAATTAGAAAGAGAGCATGGTTTGAACATGGTTTGAGTATGAACAACAACGAGTAACACAGAACATGACATTGAGAGCAAGACTGATTTAATTCGAGCAACATGCTCAATGAAATTTAGGCTTTTCAGGGGCAAATAATCCCTAACAACAAGAATTATCTACAGTAAAAGTTTCGTAGCATGGGATCAAGTCTACATAGAGATCAAGGGTTAAGAAGAGGGCTCGGGGTCAAGAGAGTTGCAGAACTTCTAAATTCAAGAAGAAAATATTGGCTCGATGGAAATTATGAAATTTGAGAGTTTTTTCCTGATGTATGGAACAATCTACAGAAGAAATTTTAGGATTTTTGCTTGTGAGAATGCCTACCTTGACTCGATTTCCTCTTCTAGGGCTAGAACTTGCAGAACGGGGTTGAGAGCTTGAAAGGTTCTTCTCCCCACGAAATCTCCTCCTCCTTGGCCTCTCCTCCTAGTCCAGGAATCCTTTAGCACGAGCTTGGGTCGGCCATGAGGGTTTTAGGAGAGTATTTAAGCTTCTCCTCTTTCTATTTCCTAATAGGACTCTAACTCCTATTAAATTCCGAATTTCCTCTTTCCTAACCTCCTTCCAAGCTTCCCAATTCCCATTTGGGTTAGGATGGGAGCTAAATTCGTAGCCAACCCATTAGGGTAGGTTTAGGAATCCAATTACAACTCAAACTTCCTATTTAATGCATTAAATACCTCTTTTCTATTTACGTAATAATTTAGTTACGAATTTAGGGTATTTTCCTATTATTCTCTTTTATAAATTCTTATTTTTGACCCAATAAATTCTAGAAGATCCATTAAGCAAAGCCCATTACTGTTTTCCATCTAATGGGTTTTATTTAATGCTCTATTTAAATATCCATTTAGCTAGGTTTTAAATTCTTTATTTAAATTTTTATTTTTCATAAAAATTCACGTTGCTACATCCTCCCCCTCTTAAAAGAATTTGGTCCCCAAATTCATATGACCTTACAGGAGAGAATGACTTACCGAATAGATCAGGGTAGTTGCGTCTGATAATTCCTTCTGGTTCTCATGTGGCTTCTTCCACTCTGCGGTTATTCCATAAGACCTTCACCACGTGAATGGGACGATTTCTCAGTTGTTGCACCTTCCGGTCCAATATCTTGATCGGTTTCTCTTCATACGTCATGTCCTTGTTTAACACCAGATCATCATGGCGAATGACATGTGTAGGATCGTACACATACTTTCTAAGCATGGAGACGTGGAAGACATTGTGCACACTTGCCAAATTTGGCGGCAAGGCCAGTCTGTAAGCAACTTCACCAATCCTTTCAAGCACTTCGAAAGGACCAATGAATCTTGGACTAAGTTTTCCTTTTACTCCGAACCTTTGAATACCATGGGTAGGAGATACCTTTAATAGCACATGATCTCCTATTTGAAATTCCAGATCCCGTCTTCTCTTATCGGCATAGCTCTTCTGTCTCGACTGAGCAATCTTGAGTCGATCGCGTATCATCTGTATATCCCGGGTTGTACTTTGTACCATGTCAGGTCCTAACCATTGTTGTTCTCCTACTTCATTCCAGCACACAGAGGATCTACAATTCCTGCCATAAAGTGCTTCAAATGGTGCCATTTTAATACTCGCCTGGTAACTGTTGTTATAGGCGAACTCAATCAAGGGTAAGTGTTCATTCCAATAGCCCTTGAAATCTATAATGCAGGCTCTTAACATGTCTTCTACAATTTGATTTGTCCTCTCAGTTTGCCCATCAGTCTGCGGGTGAAAGGCAGTGCTAAAATTAAGCTTCGTACCAAGGGCAGTTTGCAGACCTTTCCAAAAATGAGAGGTGAATCTTGGGTCTCGATCTGAGATAATAGATGACGGAATACCGTACAACCGCACGATCTCCTTGACATATAATGCAGCTAGCCCCTCCACAGACCATGTACTCTTTATGGGTAAGAAGTGCGCAGATTTGGTCAACCGGTCAACGATGACCCATATGGCGTCACATCCACCACGAGTTCTAGGTAAACCCATGATGAAGTCCATGCCAATGCTTTCCCATTTCCACACTGGGATATCTAGCGGTCTGAGTACACCGGCAGGGCGCAGGTGCTCCGCTTTTACTTGCTGACATGTGAGACAATGAGCTACATGCTCTGCTACTTCCCTCTTCATATTCGGCCACCAAAATGTTCTTTTCATGTCTTGATACATTTTGGTACCTCCTGGATGAATAGTGTACTTAGTTTGATGAGCTTCATCCATTAGTTTCCTTTTTAGGGCTTCGGTATCCGGGACACAAGTTCTCCCTTGGAATACTAACCTTCCATCTTCGGTCATGGCAAAATCCGGTCTGTCCGCTAAGGTTTCCTTGACACGAACCAAGAATGGATCATTGTCCTGTTGCATCTTGATTTCCTCCAGCAGATCGGATTGGATCTTGAGATTGGCAATCAAAACATGATCATCCCTATGTTCAATATTTAAGTCTAGCCGTGCGAATTGTTCCAGTAATTGCATCTCGCCGAGGACTAGACTTGAGTTAGATGCCATTGGCTTTCTACTAAGAGCATCAACCACGACGTTTCCCTTACCTGGATGGTACTGGATGTTGAAATCGAAGTCCTTTAGATATTCTAACCATCTTCTCTGCCTCATGTTGAGTTCTTTCTGGGAGAATAGGTACTTTAGACTTTTATGGTCTGAGTAGACCGTGAATTGCTCGCCATATAGATAGTGTCTCCAAATCTTCAAGGCGAAGACCACCGCAGCCAGCTCGAGATCATGTACAGGGTAGTTGACTTCATGTGTCTTCAGTTGTCTTGAAGAATAGGCGATGACCTTCTCCTTCTGCATGAGTACACATCCTAGTCCGATACCTGAGGCATTGGTGTAGACAAGAAACCTCCTCCCTCTATTGGCAGAGCGAGAACAGGTGCTGAGGTAAGACAGTCTTTGAGGGTTTGGAAACTTTTCTCACACTCTTTACTCTAGGAGTAGGGATTCTCCTTTCGTGTCAGACGCGTGAGTGGTACGGCGATCTTAGAGAAGTCCTTGATGAACCGCCTGTAGTAGCCAGCCAGTCCTAGAAAGCTTCTTATCTCGGTGACGTTGGTTGGTCTCTCCCAGTTGAGTACAGCTTCGACCTTGGAGGGATCAACAGAGATGCCGTCCTTTGAGATGACATGGCCCAAGAAAGACACTTCCTCGAGCCAGAATTCACACTTGCTTAATTTTGCATATAGTTTGTTGTCTCGTAGGACTTGCAGTGCGGTTCTTAAGTGTTCTTCATGATCTTCCTTGGTCTTTGAGTATATGAGGATATCGTCGATTAAGACGACCACGAATTTGTCAAGGTATGGCCGATATATGCTGTTCATGAGTTGCATAAAGGCTGCAGGAGCATTGGTTAGACCAAAAGGCATAACAACAAATTCGTAATGTCCATACCTGCTCCTAAAGGCCGTTTTGAAGATATCTTCATCCTTGATCCTCATTTGATGATAACCAGATCGAAGGTCGATCTTGGAGAAGTATTGGGCTCCAGATATCTGGTCGAATAGTTCGTCGATCTAGGCAATGGGTACTTTTCTTGATGGTCAATTGGTTGAGCTGACGATAGTCGATGCATAGTCTCATCACCCATCCTTCTTCTTGAAGAATAGTACAGGTGCTCCCCAAGGGGAGGTACTTGGTCTGATGAACCCCTTCTCTAGCAGCTCCATCAGTTGTGCCTTCAATTCCTTCAGCTCGACAGGTGACATCCGGTATGGTTGACGCGATACCGGTGCAGCTCCAGGAGTCAACTCAATGGCGAAGTTGACGTCACGTTCAAGAGGAACTCCGGGTAAGTCTTCAGGGAATACATCTGGGTAGTCCTGGACTATGTGGATGTCTTCTATTTTTGAACCATTCTTTTCGACTATGACGGCCGCAAGGAAAGCAAAACATCCTTTCCTTATCATGTTATGGGCTTTTAAAGCGGAGACTAGGGACATCCGCTTCTTATGTCTAATCCCAGTGAATGCTAATTTAGGAAAGTCACTAAACGTTACCCTTCCTTTCTTACAATCGACGCTTGCCCCATATGTGGACAGCCAGTCGGCTCCCAATATGACGTCATACCCTTCCATGGACATACATACCAGGTCGGCCTTTAGGTTAAGGTCTCCGATCAATACATCGGCGGATGGAAAGTATTGGTTTAATTTCTCCTTCTCCCCTAAGGGTGTTGTGACAGAGAATTCACCACCCATGTTGTAGGTTTTGCAGTCAGGGTATTAGCAAAGTGTTGAGATATAAATGAATGAGTAGCTCCAGTATCAAATAACACAAATGCTGGCAAGGAAAAGACTCGCAGGGTACCTTCTACCACGCCACCTTCCTCGATGGTTTCTTCATTGTGTAGGGCTTGCAGCCTACCCTATTTCTTAGGCATAGCGGTGCGCTTCTCATTTTCTTTCAGCATCGGACACTCGGGTATGCGATGCTCGCGACTTCCACAACGTAGACATGCTCCGGCTTTTCTCCAGCACTCCTCAGCAGTGTGACCAGGTTTGTCACAGTGTTTGCAGTGGATCTTTGTTGGTGTGTTGGGGATGAAGACCTTGGGTTTCCTATCCTGGCTGGATCCCTCAGTTGGGTGGAAAGGACGCTTTTTGCCATTGGTCGGCTTGGCAGATGCTGGTCCCGATGTCATTTCTTTCTTTACGAACTTCCCCTTGATACGGTCAGTGAAGTTCGTAGCGTCTTCTAGTAGCTGGGCCTTCCTAACCATCTCGGCATAAGTTTGTATCTCGAGCGGCGCCAGTTGGGTAATGTACTGAGGCTTAAGGCCATTTAGAAAGCGCTTAGCCTTCATTCACTCAGTGTTGATCAGATGTGCAGCATATTTTGCCAGTCTAGAAAACTGGGCTTCGTATTCGGCTACTGTCAAACTCCGCTGTTTAAGAGCAGCGAATTCAGTAGCTTTCTTTTCTTGTACTCGTTCAGAGAAGTACTTAGCATTATAAACTTCCTTAAATTCGGCCCAAGTAAATTGGCCGTTATCCCTTGTGGCTTCCACGGACTCCCACCATGCGCGGGCATCCTTCTCTAATTGGAATGTTGCTAATAGGAGTTTGTCTCCATCCGCACATTGCATTACACGGAAGATCCTTTCCGTTTCCTTTAGCCAGTGCTCCGCATCATCTGGATCCGTAGACCCACTGAACCTAGGCGGGTTCAGACCCCTGAAGTTACGATGCAACTCTCCTGCACCTGGTTGGTTCCCTCCGCGGTTACCACCGCCTTGCTGGGTGGCTTGTAGTATGGCACGAGTCAGTTCCTGGAGGGATTGTTGCATGCCTCTCATCTGGGCACGTTCCGCAGTCATTGTAGTTGTTTAGTTCCTACAAAATAGTTGAGAGTTATAATGCTGATCCAAAGTTTAGTTTGTGCGTGTGTGAGTTTATTTTAACTAGTTACCCTTGGCTCTAACCACAACTCACATAGGTAGGATTACCGACTCTTAGTCGAGGCTGGTCAACCTAGATCACCCTATACTTAAGATAACCTAGGCTCTGATACCACAAAACTGTCACGCCCCAATGCGGAATATCGGAGTGTGAAGGCAGTTGCAAGAAAAGGTATAGAGCAAGTACTAGACATCAAACCATTGCACATTGAATAATACTAAAGCAAATCTTTCTCATTAATAACTTTTCAATGTCTAGTTACAACCACTAATATCAGAGCCATTCTAAAGGGCCCAATTATATTTCAATGAAAGGAAATAACTATCTATGACTCTATGATAACGTAATGACTTGAGGGTACTCCTGACTTCACTCTTGGTCATTCCCTTCTTCATGAGTGTAGGTGTCATCCTCAGTCTCACCTGAGAACACAACATCAAATAACGCAGGGTGAGCGATAACGCCCAGTAGGACATAAATCTCAGGCTCAAGCAGGCTTTAATTAATTAACGCATTTAATGGCAGAGTATCTAAAGATAGCAGGTACAAGAGAGTCGAAATATAGAAAGAGATAGCACAATAGGTAACCGGATGGCACAATAGCACGCGATCGAGTATAGTTTCCAAAAATAGCACAAGTGTCGAGAACGAATAGCAGGATGGCCATAGCACAACTAGCACAAGTATAATGATAGCACGATGAGTATAGCACTTGTTTGTCATTCTAGACAACGAGAAAGTATAGCACGTGTTGTGTTTTGATTGTCATATAGATAGTCGAGATAGATAGCACTTGAGTGTAATGCCAAACACTCTGATCATTTAACTCCCATGGGCACTAGCACTTTCGGGCGCACCTCCCAGGACCAGATCGGGCCCTTTATATATTGTCAGGCATTGGTTATATTTTTTTTATCTTTAGACAATCAGTCAATGGCCAGTATAGAGTACCAAGAAGTAGATGAGAGCACTAGATGAATAGACGAGATAGTAGAGTGAACATGAGTAGACGAGCGAGTAGAGTATAGATGAGAGTTAGTGGACATTGCACGTAATGCGACTGTAGACACCCATTTCTGACCCATGAGTCGAGCAAAATCCCTTGTCGTATCATTAACGCCCCACGTTGGCTCATCATCGTCAGGCTGGCTTTCTCCGATCATGACATCATTCCCATTGGTTCAACGCCCTGGAGGTCTCTTCCTAGTCAAATCAATCTATTTCTATAAGCCCTCTGAGTATAGAAGTTCGATGTTTCAATTCCGAAGGCTGTGCATAGCTGGTTGGACGACCAAACGCAGGAAAAGCCAGAAGGCGACAGGCCCTAGGTCGCCTTCCTGAAAACGACAGCCCCCATGTCGCATTGATAATTCCATATGTTAAAATCCTCAGAAAATCGCAAAATGACTTGAAGTACCTTCTATATGAGGAAGGCGACATGTCGGGCAGTCGCATTCAGAAGGCGACACAAATGCCGTCGCGTTCAGGGCCTTAAGCAGGAAACTCAATCCGAGGCTAACTTGGACCCATGCTATTGATGGTAATTGCTTCTTTTGGACGTCCAAATCAAGTCCAAATCCTTTCAAATTCGGAGGAGGCCTTCCTAACATACTCCTTTCCGAGTTCCAATGGCCCTTGCACAGCCATACTTACCCATAGTCGGACTCTTGCCCATTATTCCTCTCAGAACCTGTCCGGGAATAATCACCCATAAAAACCTTATTTCTCCATATTTTTGGGGGAGGCCGGAGCCATTAGTTCGGAAATCCAGAGAGCTTCATCTTCGAAGAAGAGAGCTTCCTCTCCAGACGACTCAGAAGAGCCCTCCAGGGCGTTTTCCCACCGGCTATCCAATCTCTCTCCCCTTTTCTTCTTTCTTTCATTCAATTTCATGCATGCATAGTTCGTTTTTCCTTCTAGTTTAACATTAGAACACGAAACACACACCCATCCTTAACACCCCCAGGGGTTAAAAGCCCCAATCCTGTGAGTTCCCCCCATAATAGTTCATGTACATGCACTTTTCGTTGAATAGATCTATTGCACACGAATTCTAATGGGTTTTCTTGGTGTTTGAATCATCTTGGCAGGTGTTTGACGACTAGAGCGAAGTGAGGCTCCTGTCCCTTGGCCGGCTGAGGAGCAGGAAGACAAGAACCCACAACTCTGTCCCTCTGAAGAGAAGGCGACAATAAGCATGTTGCGTTCAAGAAGGCGCCGTAGGTCCTGTCGCTTTCAGGAGAAAGGAAGGCGACACTGCATCTGTCGCTTTACTAGGTACGCCTTCCCTTCACCTTTCTTTTCCAAGGTAGTCAGCCCTCCACGTTCACATCTCCGAGGCGATTACTCTGGTGGCGATCACGGTCAGTTCTTAATCCCTATACTCATAATTTTCAATTCAAAGGGGATACCAATCCCGTGATTACACCTTTTGGCGATCACGGTGGGACCACTTGTGCCCATCACGCTCGTTCTTCCTTTCCCTGCCGTCCTTGTCCGCTAACGGGTGTTGTGTTATCAATTTTTCTTTGTTTAGTTCTGTTCCTTTAGGTTTGATTAGTGCTCTGCTGGTCTGGGTTAGGAGGCGACATCCTGCACGTCGCCATCAAGGTAGCGACGCGGAATACGTCGCGATAAGGTTAGTACACAGTTTACTTTCCTGTTGTCTTTCTGCGATCTGTGTTCTGTGAATAAGGCGACGGGGGAAGTGTCGCGATCAGGAAGGCGACCGGATCATAGTCGCTATCAGAAGGCGACGGGGTAGAAGTCGCATTCAGGTCAGTGCCTTGGTCCTTTTGAGTTTTCTTGCAAATTTGGGTTTGCTTTCACATACTCCATCCAGATTCCATCATATCATGCCTCTTCCATGTTATTGAGAGATTGCCAGTCTTGTATTTTATAGGATTGCTTGATTTTTTCGTGCATAATTAGGGCTTAATCACTTTCTGTCCACTGCGAGAAGGAAAGCGACAGGCCTTGTGTCGCGACCTTGGTAGCGACATCTTGCTTGTCACCTTCTTCCCCTGAGGGTGGTTAGTTCTAATTCCTGTTGTGTTAGTACTAGGATTAGATTTTTGCATGCACTCCGGTGCACATAGGACTTGCATACATCGCTCCATATTCGTAGTATAGGTTTCCTCCTCAGCGACGTTCGCTCTCTCCGGCCACATGCTCCTTGTGTCCGACTAGAGAGCGCGCTTGAGGGCCTCCGTAAGTCCCCGCTGACCGTGGATTCCCACACGGCCGCCGGGCTGGTTGTACCCGTCGCCACCTAGGATCGAGTCTAGATTCATTCGGCAAGGTAGAGAGTACTCTGGTCATACCCGAAGTTGGAAGCCCTCTCCCATTTAGGAAACCCTTCCTTATTTGGAGAGAACTTGCTAAAAGTCAAAATCACTAAGAGGCAAAACTGAACCAAATAAAAGAAACCATCATCATTGCCAACTGCTTGCTTTGGGTGAGACATTTTCTCTTTCCTTTTGTCTGCATAGGATTGTTTGTTTAGGAAACTAAGAGTCTGTCTAGGTTAGATTGTCTCTCAAGTCTGGAAAGGCTTTCCCCGTCTCTCTCCACCCACTTTCCGAGTATGGAGTCTTTCTTGAACCCAATCTACAATGGTGAGAATCCCGACACTGCCTTTCATAACTCCCGGGATTACGAGGAGTCCCTCCCCCGCGATCTCTTTGACGAGGTGGCCCGGCCTTGGGTCGCCACCGTTCATACCTCTGAGGGTCACCGTCGTGACGAGGGCAGCCCGTCTCGGGACACCCACCTCCCTCAGTCAGATGATCAAGCTGCTCAGCTTCTGCGTCTAATTCCACAGCTTGATCAGTCCCAAATTCAAACTCTCATGACGGCTCTCAAAGGAAAAGCCGCCTCCTCACCTTCACCCAGGGCGGGCGCATCACGCCCTGCAGCAGCTACTTCCGGCCCCCACGTCTCCATGGGACAAGCCGACAACACCCCCATCCGGCCGCGGACTATCCGATTCACGCCCTTCGAGTCTGAGCACTACATTCCCCGTGAGTCGAGGCCCCGGTCTCCACCTTATCAGCCGTGTTACTCCCCTCACCGGCCTGAGCCACGCGCCAGGCCCACCTCCCGTGCTTCATCCGTCTACGCTCAACCATCCGCCGCACCGGACATGATGTCCGAGTGGGCGTCCATCAAGAAGGAGCTCCAAGAGCTCCGCAAGCAAGTCGACCCTAGGCAGCATCACGATGTGCACATGCCTAATTTCAACGGCCTATGGGTCCCCTCTCCATCCGAGCTGCCGAAGTACCGAAAATACAATGGCTCAGGCAATCCATATATCCACATCAAGGACTTCATCTATGAGTCCGCATCTTACCAGCATGACCGCCGCCTTATGGCATATCTCTTCCGCCGGTCCCTGGACGGGCACGCTCTGGATTGGTTCTATTCCCTGTTACCCGAGGACGCTGAAGACTTCGCTGTGGTGAAGGCTAAGTTCCTCGAGCAATTCCAAGATAGAGTCGGCCCTGAATATTCACTCACAGATCTCATGGCCGAAAAGATGAAGCCTGATGAGGACTTCGCCACATATGCCGATAGGTGGAGACAAATGGCCACCAGAGTTCCGGGGTACCTTCCGGAAGGGGAGAAGGTGAAGATCATCATTGCTAATGCCACACCCGCTTTTAGAAACATTCTGGCGATGAATGACATCACCACCATGCATCAACTCTACAGCCGGGCCCGGTTCATCCAGACCCAACTCAAGGACTCACCGATCCACTCCATGTTCGAACCCCAGAAGCCTAGGTTCCAAAGAAAGCCTCAGGGTCCGGTTACCGAGGGCGTCCAGGTGAACGAGCAAGTGAGCGCGTTCAACCCTGCCAGCCAGAGCCAAAGCCGCCAACCATACAATGCCCAGGGTCAGAACCCTACCCATCCGCCCCAGGGGCAGCAACAACGCCAATACAATCAAGTGCCGCCCCCTGATGGCTCTCAGCCAAGGCGTCCCATGGGCCCCAGAAGAGCTCACTACCCACCGTTGCCGGAGACCCTCTCCGACATATTTTTGGCCTTGCTCTCCACCGATGCCATTAGGCTCCCTCCTGAGAGACCCTTGAACCCGAGCGTAGACCAAACCCGATACTGTGTCTTCCATAGGCAGCCTGGTCATACCATCGACCAGTGCTTTACATTTAAGGACTTGGTGTATGACTTGCATGAGCAGCACAGGATAGATTGGACGGCCCTCCGGCAAGTAATCGGAGACATCAAAGAGAGGCAGAGACAGCAGCAGCAGCAAAGGCAGCAGCACCAACCACCCCCTCAACCACAGCAGCAACAACGCCAGCAACCGTTGCAGGACCTCGGGATCGTCCACAACCCCCTACCTAACCATCCACCAGCTCCGAACCCACCACCACCACAACAACCTGCCCAGGTAAACCCCATCGTCCACCACCCTCCTCCGCAAGCAAACTGGACGTATGATGACGAACTAGACGTTCAGCAGATGATGGCCATTAACCAATATCCTATCCAATCCCAAACAACACAACCAGCCTACGCGGCTCCCCAGTCAGTCCCTTCTGTAGTTTCCATGGCCAACGCCGTCATACTGCCCGTCAGTCCAGCATCCGCGCCAGTTATTAGCTCACCTATCATCTTACCCTTCGCTCCACCTGTCTCCATCCCTCTACCCCCTATCATATCCGCTCCCTCACCTATCATCCTACCACCCCCTGGGCCGGACCAACCCTTCACCGCGACATTATCCTCCGCTAGACAACTGCCGAGTCTTCCGCCGCCCATACCCACCTATTCCACCACCACCGCTTCCACAAACCCCCAGCAGGTCCTGCAGCCGCCACAGCAACAGCAAGCTCAGCAACAAGATGAGGGGTTGATTGAGCCGTTGCCTGGAACCCATTACGACATCCTCAAGCACCTGGACCACGTGCCAGCCAAGATCTCCATTCTGGAGCTAATAAAGAAGTCCAAAGAGCATCAGGAAGCCCTGAGGAATTTCCTGCAGAAGGTGGTAGTAAATGAAGATATGATGGCAGACAAGCTACCCAGTGCCCTGGCCATGGTGACTCGCGGGCCGGCAATCACCTTTGCAGAGAATGAATTAGCCCCCCCAGAAGCCAGGAGACTCCCCCTCTGTGTCACCCTAGTCATCAACCATATAGCAGTGGGAGCAGCACTGGTCGATACGGGGGCGTCCATAAATGTCTGCCCGCTAAGCACCCTGAGGGCCTGCGAGTTATCAGAAAGTATGCTGAGGCCAACGCCCACCACCATTGCCGCATACGACAACTCTAGAAGATCCTGCCACGGCATGGTGACTGTGCAAGCCGAACTGGGACCCCTCGCCATCACAGTGGACTTCTACGTCCTAGATATCGATCCCATGTTCAAAGCAATCCTGGGACGTCCATGGTTAGAGTCACTAGGGGCTGTGCCGTCTACCGCACATCAGTGCTTAAAGTTCCCCTTCCAAGGGCGAATTATCAAGGTCAAAAGCATAGCCACCGCCCACTCTGTAGATGCACTCCACGATACCCACCTCCCAGCTATGTGGCCAGCCAATAAACCCATCGTCTCGGTGCTAGACATCAACTACCCCTGGAGCTACACGTTCCAGTCCCAGCGAGAGGTCAACCTAGCCCAGGTCAATGCGGTAAAAAGAAAGGAGCCACTAAGCACGAAGGGTGGCAAATTATGATGAAGTTGGGGTATGAAGAAGGCAAGGGCCTAGGGGCAGAGCTACAAGGTATAGTCAAACCCATCCCCGACATCGTCATGAAAAGCCGATGGGGCTTAGGATATAGGGAGAAATCCAAACCATGGTCATCCAGCACATCCACTCTCAAGGCCGACCGAGAGCCACTCACCTGGACACTCTGGTGTCATTTTGTCAGGGGGCCTACCCAACCTGGATATAACACCGTGGTAGTCGAGGCAGAACTCTCACAGCACGAGGTGCATGGCCGAACTTCTCCCGGCACATGGCCCCGTTGCTGACCTATCAAGCCCTAGAAGCCCTCCGTCCGACCAGGAGGAGAAAGACTGGAGACCCAGAGGCTGAGTGGTACAGATGGTTCGACATAGAAGACATCACCATCGCCTTCAGCCGACTGTTCTGGGAAGAGGAGAGAACTTGGCCGCCAGCTGCGGAAGAACTGCTAGATCCACCCGTTGCCATCACATCCAAGAGGCAGCTCATGAGCGATGCCTCAGACGTAGGAGAGCCGGACATCCCCTACGAGGAGGGGAAAACTGTTGATGAACTCTGGAGAGGCACCTGCCTAGCCATCCACCCATACCTCCTGGAGTCCCTCCTTCCCAGCCTAGTCCCATCCTCTCCTCCTTTACTGATCCAGCTGACTCCTCAGCTCCTCACGGCGGCGCACAGCCTTCTCACACCCCAGCTCCCACCGGCTGTCCTCTCCGCCCTTCAAGCTGATCCAGGTGACCACGAGGTCACCCTCTCCTGTTGCATGCTCTCCTCCGATCTCCAAAAAAAAAAAAACGTCCACTTTCAAATGCACGTTGAGGTCGAGGAGCCGGCATACATCCTGCACTCTGCTGATCAGGGGCACCCCTCGACTAAGGGTCCCCCTCCTGCTCCTTCATTAGGAGCCATTCTCTTCGAGGACTCCATGTCCTCCCCCGGTCTTGTAGAGTCATCTAGCTTAGAAGAGTCTAGGATAGGTAAGTCTAGAGTAGATAGGCCTAGGATAGAGAGTCAGGTCAGCCCGCCATCCGCCAGCTCCAAGCACCGTCCTAGGAAGCAGCGGGGAAAAGCTATTCCCCAACGATACCTTCAAGAGCTAGCTCGGCGGTGCCAAGCGCTACTGTTGGTAGAGGAATTCACAAAGGAAGCACTGGTAGTTGAAGAGGTGTTTGAGCAAGATGGGGTGTTCATAGACGACGGATTTGGCGCCTACGAAATCATGAATGATGAGGACCCGATCGAGGAAGAGGATAGCGAAGTAGATGACGCTGCCGAGAAATATGCCAGCGGAGTCAGGAGATTTGATGAACCCACAGCGGCAGTGGATGAACCTACTAAGGAAGTCAACCTCGGAACGGAAGAAGACCCTAGGATTGTGATAATCTCGGCAAACCTCCCTCCTGATGAAGAAGAGGAATTGGTGCAAATCTTAAGGGAGTACAAGGATTCATTCGCCTGGTCTTATGAGGACATGCCTGGCCTGGACCCCTCTCTAGTGGAGCACCGATTAGTACTAAAAGAAGGGGCGAAGGCCGTCAAGCAGAAACTCCGAAGGTTCCACCCACTCACAGCCTTGAAGATGAAGGACGAAGTAGACAAACTCCATAAGGCTAGATTCATCAGGGTAGTGCTATATCCGAACTGGGTGGCCAATATAGTCCCTGTCATGAAGAAAGACGGCAAAGTCAGAATCTGCATTGACTTCAGGGATTTGAATAAGGCATGTCCAAAGGACGACTTCCCGCTTCCTCATCTTGATGTGCTGATTGACAATACTGCTGGGTACGAGACCCTCTCATTCATGGACGGATACTCAGGCTATAACCAGATCCGTCTCGCTCCTGAGGATCAAGAAAAGACATCCTTCACCACGCCCTGGGGAACATACTGTTACGTAGTCATGCCATTTGGGCTGAAGAATGCTGGTGCTACCTACCAGAGGGCGATGATGGCCATATTCCACGATATGATTCATGTTATGTCGAGGTCTACGTGGATGACATCTTGGTGAAGTCAAGGACCAGGAGAGAACACCCCGAGATCCTAGCCAAGGTGCTGCAGAGAGCTAGGGAGTATCAGCTGAAGATGAATCCAAAGAAGTGTGTGTTCGGGGTATCATCAGGTAAGCTGCTGGGCTTCATAGTCAGCAAGCGGGGCATTGAGATCGATCCGAACAAGGCCAAGGCAATAGCAGAGATGCCTCCTCCAAAGAATATCGCACAATTAAGAGGGCTAATCGGGCGTTTGCAATTTATCAGAAGATTTATCTCCCAGCATTCGCAAAGATGCCGCCCATTTTATGATCTCTTGAAAGGAGGGGCAAAATTCGAATGGAATAATAAATGCCAAGCAGCCTTCGATGAGCTGAAGAGTTATCTCATGAATCCCCCAGTCCTACAGCCTCCTGTACCCGGAAAGCCGCTAATCCTATATCTCTCAGTCATTGAGGACTCCCTAGGAGCTGTCCTAGCACAACATGACGAGTCTGGGAAAGAAAGGGCAGCATACTACCTCTCTAGGCTTTTCAACCCTGCTGAATCCAAGCTCACCACCGCGGACAAAACTTGTGCCGCACTCGTGTGGGTAGCCCAAAAGCTCAAGCATTACTTCCTAGCCCACGAGGTCAAGCTGATCTCAAGGATGGATCCACTCCGTTATCTTCTTGAAAAACCCGTCCTTTCTGATCGGCTGGCACGCTGGCAAAGTTTCCTCTCCCAGTTTGACATATCCTTTGTGGTCCAAAAGGCCGTCAAGGGGTATGCCATCGCCGAGCATCTAGCCCACCTCCCGCTCCCTCACAGCGACTCCCTCCGAGAGGGATTCCCCGATGAGGAACTCTCAGTCATAATCAAAGACCCCTTCTGGTCCCTTCATTTCGATGGTGCACTCAACTCTCAGGGACGGGGCATTGGAGCCGTGCTGCTTACCCCGGAAGGTATCACCATCCCCTTCGCATATCAACTCACCTTCCCCGCTACCAATAATATGTCAGAGTATGAGGCTCTCCTTGCTGGTCTCAAGCATGCTTATCTGCTGGGGGCATCACACCTCAGAATCATAGGAGACTCTCAGCTCGTCCTGCGGCAGGTGCTCTCAACTTACCGCACTCGTGATCCAAAGCTCAAGCCATATCAAGACCTGGTCACGTTGCTGGCAAGGCAGTTCCGTAAGCTTATCTATATCCACACTCCTCGTTCTCAAAATATCCTGGCTGACGCACTGGCGTCACTAGCCTCATCTCTATCCTTCCCTTTGAGCCGGCGGACCGAGACAATCATCGTCCAGCGTCTCGATGTCCCATCCACCCAGGACCCTTGGTTTAGCGACCTTAGGGCAACCTTAGAAGAGAAGGCTAGGAGAAGAGGAGCACAGCAAGTCATGATAACTGAGCTCGAGGAGATCTTGAATGAAGAAGAACTGCCGTGGTATTTTGAGATAGAGCAGTACTGCAGGGATGGAACATATCCTGAAGGGGCAAGCGCAGAAGACCGCAGGGCCATCAGAAGAGCCGCCTTAAGGTACACAGTTGTCGGAGAAGTTCTGTACAGGCGAGCCCTTAATGGAGTCCTTTTAAGGTGCCTTACCGATGACGAAGCTTGGAAGGTGGTGGAAGGGGCCCATGCTAGCGAATGCGGAGGGCACATCAACAGTCAGATGCTAGCCAAGAAGATCATTAGGCAGGGCTATTACTGGCCAACCCTAGAAGAAGACTGTACCATCTACGTCCGTAGGTGTGTCAAGTGTCAACTCCATGCCGATAAGATCCATGCCCCTTCCTCCTCACTACACCCACTCTCTACACCATGGCCATTCTCCATGTGGGCGTTCGACATTGTCGGTCCCCTTGGTGACTCTAATACTCAAACCAAACAAAAATCATTCATCCTAACTGCGACTGAGTATTACACCAAGTGGGCGGAAGCTGAAGCCTTCACAGAAATCAAAGCATCCACGGTGTGCCGCTTCATCATGAGAAACATCATCTCGCGGTTCGGAGTGCCAAGCAGCATCGTCACGGACAATGGGCCGCAATTCATCGCACAAGAGCTCCAGGACCTCTGTAAGAAATACAACATCACGCTGCATCATTCATCACCGTATTACCCACAAGGCAATGGCCAAGCTGAAGCAACTAACAAAACCCTTCTTAAAATCCTAAAGAAAACCTGTGAGTCGCATAAATTCGCCGACTGGCCAGAGAAGCTGATAGAGGCTCTATGGGCCTACCGTACCTCCGTCCGCACTCCCACGGGGCAGACCCCGTACGCTCTCACCTACGGGATGGAGGCGGTAGTTCCATATGAGATCCTAATTCCTTCACTAAGGGTCCAATTAGACAAGGAACTTAATCTTGATGAACGTCGAGAGGCGTTACTAGTCCAATTGGAACTCTTAGACGAAAGGCGGCTTATGGCAGCCGACCATGTGCTTTCCTACCAAAGGCGAATCTCAAGGTCCTTTCAAAAGAAGGTAATTGAACGAAAATTCCAAGAGGGTGATATGGTCTTGAAACGCATCTTTATCAAACCCGGAGGTCCTAGGTCCAAACTGCAACCCAACTGGGAGGGTCCGTACGTTGTGAGGGAGGTCTACCCTGGAAATGCATATCGCTTAATCAATGCTGAGGGCGTCGAATTATCACATCCGTGGAACGGGCTGTACCTCAAACGTTTCTATCCTTAGGACTATAGGTGTGAGGCTGCAACACCTAGATCGGGGAGTAGCCCCATGTTGGGAGTTAAGATACCTCTCTAATCGTCCAGGGGTGCTCTAAGTTCGGATTAACACACACGCACACGGCAAGCCCGGATAACTACACTCGGTAGATGCTGCAATTATGCGGGCCCTACTCTAGCAATGCATCGGCCATTCTCTCCTAATCGGTCGAAGTGTAGGGGCAAAAGGGTCGTAAGGGTAAGGTCATCAGCCTACAGCATACCCTGACAAGAGGAAGTCTCAAACAGGGACGGTCAAAATGACAAAAAGGGCAAAGAAGCAAAGAAACGAAACGAAGAGAAAATCCACGATACAGTAGGGGCATGGCAAAGAGTGGCAAAGTCCCCGCGGGACACTAATGAGCCCGGTCGTACGCATGCCCCAAAGCAAGGCAAGTCCATAACAAAAGACCATAAAGTCCCTCCACAACAGACCCAATCTCCGAATGGTATGCTGTAGGAAGTAGCCGAACCCAGCATCCTCGTACCCACATAAGACTTTCCTTAAATATCTTCTGTTTCCCTATAAGGCTGAGTCACCCTGGCGTGGGGCTCAATTAATCGCAGCGTCAACCAGGGGCAAGTTTTGAGGCATTGTCACCCCTTATGCACGTCATGACTTAGAAAGCCTTCTGCGAAACCGGAGGTGATCAAGAATCCTAACTAGCGGTTCGAACCGGTCGAAGTGTTGTGGCCCGAATATGCGAGTACCTTCCGTCTCGCGTGTCTTATTTTAGGAAGGGCCAACGTCGGCTTTAGGCGGTAAAAGAAACCAACCAAAAAAAAAAAATTCAGATATTTTCAAAACCCAAAAAAAATCAGATATTTTCAAAACAAAAAAAAAATTAGATATTTTCAAAACCAAAAAAAAATCAGATATTTTCAAAACCCAACAAAAAATCAGATATTTTCAAAACCCACAAAAAATCAGATATTTTCAAAACCCACAAAAAAATCAAATATTTCCAAAACCCTAAAAATCAAATATTCCAAAAATCCTAAAAACATTAAATCATTCCAAGCCGTTTGCATGCATTTCATTATTCGCATCTTTTGCCTATTTAATAAGGCTTAGCCCCTTGACAAATTGTTAAGGTCGCTCACTCGTCGTTTGTTTAAAGCAAGGGGCTAAGCTTAAGAACATATCTGACTTGTTTCGTGGTTGTTTAAGTGTGCAGGACGGAAAAGAAAGCGGCACTCATATCTCACTCTCACTCAGTCATAAACATAACAACAAAAAGAAAGCTCTATTCCATTCTATTCATATCATGTACAAAAGAGGGGGAAGACCCAAAAAGTACAAACCCTCAGCCGCTCTCCCCCGTACCCTCAGGCGGGCGGGGAGACGGAGGGGCCATCGCTCTCGGTCCTGTCTCGCTCCCCTCTGGCGCTCTCTCCCGCTGTCGTCGCTCCTCCTCCTCGTTCCTCCGCCGACCGGAGGAACCCGTCAAATAGTGCCCAGCAGACCCACTCGGGATGCCGCTCCGGCTGGTCACTGATCGGCTGCGCCCGACCAGCGCCAGGGCCCTCTCTAGCCCCCTCATCTCGGATCGCAGCATGTCGCTGCGATGCCGCTCCTCCCCGAGCTGCGTGCGAAGGTCACCAGCCTCGGCACGCAGTCGCACCGCCTCCTCCGCGTCCTGCTGCCAGCGCGCCGCCGCCTCCGCCTCCTGGCGCCACCGTGCCACCTCCGCTGCCTCAGGACGCAGGCGCAGCTCCGCCATCTCCGTCTCCAGCGTCGTCGTCTGCGCCAGGGCGGTCCTCAGCTCCTCCTCCTGCAATGCCAAACATCTTGTCAGATTTCACTAAAAGAACAAAACTCAAGGGGCATTGAGAGTAAGAAACCTACCCGCTCCCGCAGCTGGGCGAGGGCGTCCTCAGCTCGAGCCGTCGCCGCCGCTAGCTGGCCTCCAGGACGGAGCGGCCAGGATCCTCCCGAGAGGAAGAGGCACCGCCCACCATCTGCTGGGCCCTCTCCAACTCCCCCTCTGCAAAAGAAACACCACAAGGTCAGTCAACCAAAATCAGGATTAGAAGGGAAGGGCGCAAAGATACTTACCAACTGATCCACCACGGCCTGGAGATCATCCCGCTGCTGGATAGTGGAGTGGAGGACGCCCTCGAGTGAGGCAATCCGTCCCTCGGGGTCAAGCTGCAAAACACAAGTCAAAGTCAGTCACATAATTAATTAAGGAATTTAAAACCGACTGAAAGCAGTAAAACTCACCGGTCGTCGGGTCCCCCTGTACACCTGGGCCCCGTACCGCCGGGCATAGGCCCGGTAGTAGTCCTCGTCACTGGCGGCCTCGGAGACCACCTCCTTCCCTCGCTGCTCCCAATCGTCCAACTGCTCCCGGACCCGGACCCCAGTCCGTGACCTGCTGGATTCCCGGAAGCTCCGGCCCGGCCTCTCCCAGAGCCTCTGTCTGGTCGGGAACTCCACCACCGCCTGGTGGAGTCCCAGTGTCCGCGCCACCAGCCGGTGGTGGAGCGGGACCACTGTGTTATAACAGTGGAGCCAAATGTCCCTACCGAAGTAAGGACGGCCCCGCTCCACCCACGGCTGGGTGGCGTCATCCTCCCCGGCGTAAGGGGTCCACTGTACCTGCACACCACAAGTCAAAACACGTCAGTCAACTACCAGAAGAGCAATCAAAGTAGAAAGGTTAAGGTTAGAAGTACTCACATGTCCGAAGGGGATGGTGTCCATCGCATCGTGGATCATGGTCACCTGGCGCCCAGGGACCGCTCGTCGCGGCAGAACCGCCAGCGCTGGAGCAGGGGCACGGCGCCGTGCCGCCTCGCCACCCCACAGCCTAGGGAGGGGAGGTGGTAGTAAGCCCACACCTACAAGAGAAACCCAAGTCAGTATCACAGTCAACAAACAAGCAGGAAAAGCAGCAAAGGGCAAGGGTAGAAGCGTACCTGTAAAAGTGGGAAGAAGCCCGCGACACCCGTCACCCTGCTGGAGGTGCCCAGACTGTCGAAGAGGTGGGCCAGGAGGGCCGCACCCCATGCGTAGTTGCCCACGCTGGACAGATCCTCCAGCAGGGGCAAGTAGCGGCAGCTCACTGGGTCCCCTCTGGTCCCCAGAATCAGCTTCCCGATCACCATTGTCAGGAATCGCCGCAGGTCCCTGTCCGCTGCCTCTCCCTCCTCCTCCGCCATCGCCGCTCTCGCATCGTCCGTCATCCGCTCCATGTGCTCCGCCTTCCCCTCGCCCGTCTGGCGGCGTGCACTCGTCACTCCCAGGCTCGCCTGCAACGCCGTCTGCTGCACTAGCGAGGACCTCTCTCCCCGCACCTCCAGCCCCAGTAGCCTCTCCACCGGCTCCTGATAGCTGGTATAGGTGGTCCCCGTCACCGCCTGGCCATCCACTCTCAGGCCGGTGATCCGCACTACGTCTTCCAACATAGGGACCATGTGTCCCCACGGGAAGAGGAAGGCGTGGCACTCTGGGTCCCACCTCTCCTTCAGCGCCTGGATGAGTGCCACATCCGGCGCCAACTCCTCAAGCCTCAAGAACGGCCCGAAGCCCATCCCCTCCAGTCGGCGTACCTGGAAGTCCGAGAGGCCGTCGTAGATTGCCCGGATCACTGCCCATCCGAGCCGGGACCGCAACTCAGTCTGCAAGGCAAACACCAGAAGAGGTCAGAAATCAGGAAAAGGGGCCAAAATACTCTCTGCCCTGCTAAAGCGACAAGGCACCAGGGCCGAACTGAGACGAAATTTCCTCCGTTTTTCGGCCGTTTCCTCGGGCAAATCGCCCTACAAATTGGGTGCTCCGCACCCCCACGTCCCACATTCAAGGTAAAGTGCTCGGAGACCTACCTTCTTGGGCCCGACCGGTTCGTCCTCGTCGCCCGGCATCGCCACCGGCTCCTCCTCCATCGGCACGGCCGGAGAAGCTTCCGTGGCCGCCGTCGAGCTCCCCTCACCCGGCTGCCGACGCCGGATGGACTTCTTCCGTCGTCGCCCCCCCGCCGTCGCCGCCTTGGCCGCCTTCTCCGCCACCCTCCATTGCACCACCGAAGGGAGAAAGGAAGATTGGAGAGAGAGAAAGTGTGGAGAGAGAGGGAGATAGGAGAGTGAGAGAAGAAGGAAAGGGAGGAAGGGATGAAGGGATGAAGGCGATGGGAGGTTGCCGGGAAGGAGGCCGGAAACTCTCCGGAGTCGCCGGAGTGAGAGAGGAAGAGGAGAGAAAGAGGGAAGAAAGAGAGAGAGGTCGCTCGGCCCGAATTCAAATCGCCTCAGTTCCTGTGAACGCGACAACATCCTTGTCGCCTTCACTTTAGTGGTCGCGACATATGGTCTGTCGCCTTTACTTTAATGGTTGCGACGGCCTTGGTGTCGCCTTCTTGATTGCGACAACCCCTATGTCGCCTTAACAGGTCTGTGCACAATTCCTAAAAGAAACTCAATGCTCATTGCAATAATTCCATGATCACATCGAGTAGAAGCTATGAAAAATAAAAAAATCAATATGTTCTCCTTACATCAAGCATCAAGCTCACATCAAAGTACAATCAAGTCCCTAGCTCACAGTTCCCTCAGTGGTCGGATCCTCTCGTGCTCTAGGAGGTACGCCTGGTATGTCTCCCGGTCCTCGTCAAGTCTCGGCGGGAGTGCATGGGTAGCGCACGCCCTCCACAAGGCCAGCGCGCTCCGCACGGCCTGCTCATCCTCCGGGTTCCCCAAGCGTCGCTTCTTCATAGGAGGAAGGTGCGATGGTGGAAGTACTCTCGTCCTTGGCTTCCCGATCTGTAGGTAGCACCGCTGCGGGTTGTAGAGCACGGTCGCCATGTTCCCGATAAGTTGCAAATCCAAGCCACATCCAAGTGGTAGTCGGATCTCCGCTCCACGAAGTGCTGCTATGCCCAAAGCGAAGTGATCCGCTGGTAGGGTGCTGAAGTAAAGGCGCCACGCACTCCTTGTCTTCTTGTCGGCCGTCCTACATAAAACTTTGTCCGAGAATTTGGCCGCGCCGCCAATGAAGTTCAATGGATGGCACTCGAAGATCCTACTATCGGTGGTGGGGTTGTCTACCGGTTTAAACTTAATCCTCACACCCAACCAACACTCCAATAGGATCATAGAGTCGTAAAGGAAACCTCCCGTGGAAGCCGAGGTGAGACCCGAGTAAAGGTACGCCAAGACGGCGTGAGAGAGTGAGAGTCCTCGCCATGCCCCACTAATCGCACTAAGGCTAGCATAGTCTATGAGGTCATCCCCGGACGGAAAGAGCACCACCCCGCATAAGCATATGGCCACGGCCGTTGCGATTTCCCGGTGGTCCACGCTCTTATCCTTGCACTTGGATATGACCCACTTAGACAATGGTACTAGATGGATAAATTGTGGGCTAATTATGGTGTAGACATCCCCCGGATCAGTCATGAACTCTCCAAGGATAAGCTTCGGGTTGATGGGCTCAATTGTATAGCTTATATTTTGCTCATCCCCCGGTTTTGTCTTAGGAAGAGCAAGGAAGGCTTCGACCTCCTCTAGAAGGACGGTCGCCTCAAATTTAGGGAAGATGAAGGTATGGGTTTGTGGGTGCCATAATTCTATGAGGGCTGTAATACTATGCCAATCAAAGGAAATTTTATGGTAGTTGTGAGCCGCTATCAAGACCCCACCCAAACCCCACTCTCTCAAGAACCTAATGACACACATGGGTAAGGCTTTGATCATCGGGGCGATCCATGTGAGCTTCGAGTAACGGAGAGAGCCGGGGAAGAGCTAGAGAAGAAAAGGAAAAAAAGAGGAGGAGGAGAGGAAGAACAGGAAATTAATGAGCAAATTCGGAGTTAAAATCATTGAAAATTCAGAACATCACCAACATACCTCTCTCACTTCCTCGCTCCGGCTCAGATGATTGGGGACGTCCGTCACCCTCATGAGAGCTTCATACACCGTCCGAGCACGCTTCGGACCTTCATAAGCGTCTCCCATCCATGGAAGCAAGAGGAGCTCTCTTCATGGCCATGAGAGCTTGCAAAGCTTGAAGAAGAGAGGAGAGAGGTGAGAGCTCCAAATTTGGCCTCTCCTCCCCTTTATTTATAGAGCTTAGTACTCCTATTCATGCTAGGAAAGGGTAGGAGAGACCCATTAGGAGTAGGACTTTGAGTGGGAGGCACTAGGAGTCCAAGTAGAGGTCAAGTCCTAATCCCATGCTGAAGACTTTTGAGCTCGGGCTGCAGAACCTGTGAATGCGACATATCGACCTGTCGCCTTCAAGGTAGCGACAGGACTTGTGTCGCCTTCTTCAGTTAAGCATAGCGACAGGCCCCATGTCGCCTTCCGACCAGTCTGTGCTGTCTTGCTTATTCTTCTGTGACTGTTCGTAATATTTGCACATATACTTTGATGTCATTATTTGGTGCATTGTCTCATTGTATCTTTATTGCTTTGATTATTGAAAATCCATAAAAATCAGAAAATGCAGGAAATCCATAAAAATTTAGAAAATCCAGAAAATCAGAAAGACGCGTGCGTCAGGTAAGTATCTCTAACCCTAATCCCTTCGCATTACTATATGATATCTACGCTATTATATCAGCTCAAGGACCGGCTGGTTCCCAGTGTGTTTCAGGATCTGAGTTCCCCTTCATAAAAAACGAGGATGATCTAGATGCACGCTGCTAATCGCTGGATAGGCCGTTGGGTGATATGACTCGGGGACGATGGATTCTATCGCACGTCGGGGATGCGAAGTGTCTTGACCCTTGCCCATATTGTCTAGCAATATTATCCTCGAATATTTGTTATTTTCTCTCTTTCTTTGCATTTGTTTTCATGATTTCCTTTTCTTTAGCCCAGCATGCATCATGTAGGAAATTTTGAGCTTCATGAATCATGATTTGTCAAAGTCAGCTTCTCAATGATATCCCAACACAAATCTTCATTTCCAGACAAGAATTTCATTCTGAATTTGAAAATTTTCCTCGAGCTTGTGCTCGGTTCAGTCCGCCAATGATGGTTCCCATGTAGGATTCCCCTCATCCCCATTCGTTATGACAGTCATCCCTTTGTCCCCGATCCGCTCATTAGTCGTGACCCGCTCGAAGGCCAGAGTCCAATCGACCCGCCGGGCAGCACCTATCCCCTAATGAACGAAACCTGCACGCTAAAAATAGCCAGGGTACCTCTTGCACCAGGAGGTTGATCATTCTTTTCTTTTCACTTTTATTCGTCCCAAATAGGAACCATCCTTGTGTTCTGTTCCCAGCCATGTTCGAAGTCAGCTAGATAATTCTCGCTGCTTATTCGTCTAGAATGGGTGTCTCTTTACCTTGATGCCCGCTTTTCGGCTCATTCCACTTCATTCCGCTACATCTCCATTTCATGCCGCTTTCGCTCCATTTCTGCTCCACTCCCTTGCAAAGCAGGCATCAAGGAGGGGCAATCTGTAGACACCCATTTCTGACCCATGAGTCGAGCAAAATCCCTTGTCGTATCATTAACGCCCCACGTTGGCTCATCATCGTCAGGCTGGCTTTCTCCGATCATGACATCATTCCCATTGGTTCAACGCCCTGGAGGTCTCTTCCTAGTCAAATCAATCTATTGCTATAAGCCCTCTGAGTATAGAAGTTCCATGTTTCAATTCCGAAGGCTGTGCATAGCTGGTTGGACGACCAAACGCCGGAAAAGCCAGAAGGCGACAGGCCCTAGGTCGCCTTCCTGAAAACGACAGCCCCCATGTCGCATTGATAATTCCATATGTTAAAATCCTCAGAAAAATGCAAAATGACTTGAAGTACCTTCTATATGAGGAAGGCGACATGTCGGGCAGTCGCATTCTGAAGGCGACACAAATGCCGTCGCGTTCAGGACCTTAAGCAGGAAACTCAATCCGAGGCTAACTTGGACCCATGCTATTGATGGTAATTGCTTCTTTGGACGTCCAAATCAAGTCCAAATCCTTTCAAATTCGGAGGAGGCCTTCCTAACATACTCCTTTCCGAGTTCCAATGGCCCTTGCACAGCCATACTTACCCATAGTCGGACTCTTGCCCATTATTCCTCTCAGAGAGCCGGAGCCATTAGTTCGGAAATCCAGAGAGCTTCATCTTCGAAGAAGAGAGCTTCCTCTCCAGATGACTCAGAAGAGCCCTCCAGGGCGTTTTCCCACCGGCTATCCAATCTCTCTCCCCTTTTCTTCTTTCTTTCATTCAATTTCATGCATGCATAGTTCGTTTTTCCTTCTAGTTTAACATTAGAACACGAAACACACACCCATCCTTAACACCCCCAGGGGTTAAAAGCCCCAATCCTGTGAGTTCCCCCCATAATAGTTCATGTACATGCACTTTTCGTTGAATAGATCTATTGCACATGAATTCTAATTGGTTTTCTTGGTGTTTGAATCATCTTGGCAGGTGTTTGAAGACTAGAGTGAAGTGAGGCTCCTATCCCTTGGCCGGCTGAGGAGCAGGAAGACGAGAACCCACAACTCTGTCCCTCTGAAGAGAAGGCGACAATAGGCCTGTCGCGTTCAAGAAGGCGCCGTAGGTCCTGTCGCTTTCAGGAGAAAGGAAGGCGACACTGCATCTGTCGCTTTACTAGGTACGCCTTCCCTTCACCTTTCTTTTCCAAGGTAGTCAGCCCTCCACGTTCACATCTCCGAGGCGATTACTCTGGTGGCGATCACGGTCAGTTCTTAATCCCTATACTCATAATTTTCAATTCAAAGGGGATACCAATCCCGTGATTACAGCGACGAGTAATAGGCGATAGTAACAGTTGCTCAACACGCACCGCCGTATTGGCAGTCAGGTGGAATTCACGATCTTTCCGCTGGCCATGTTATGCACAAGTCCAGTGGTCCGACGTGATTCAAGGTAAGAGCGAACTTCTAATAGCCGTTTGGATCAGATCGATCCCTAAAGGTGTAATGGGTGTTAGGGTACAACTGGCTCGTCGACCATGTGGGAATCCAAGATCAGAGGAGACTTACGGAGGCCTTGTGCAAGGGTTCACTAGTCCGGTCAGAAGGAATATCCGACGGAGAGTTCACCACAAGCCAAGAAAGTGTGTACATAAAACAGGTGCCCGACGTTCTAGAGGAATTCTAGAACAGTGGAGCGTCGATATCGGTATATAAACAACGCGAGAAAACAAATACAAGTCCTTTAAAATAGGGCAATTAATATTCTTTATTTCAATACATTACCAGATACATTATGAGATATTTTCTGCAAGATTTCAGCCATAATTGGATGGTTCATGTGTGTGCAAGTGCAAGAGAAATCATAGATAGAAATAAGTCGTGAAATATGTATTTTAAGACATTCAATATAGCACCATTTTTAAGTAGGGTTTTTACTGGGGATATAACAGTAAGAAGGCAACATAGGCCTGTAAGGAATGCGACAGGGGTAGGGTAGGTAGCGACAGGGGATTACACAGAAGGCGACAGGGGGTTACACAGAAGGCGACAGGGCTGTCTGCCCAGGCGGCCAGAACGCGACTGGGGTCCTGTTGTATTCAGAAAGCGACAAGAAAGGCGTCGCGACGGATTGAGAAAGCGACAGGTGGATGGTCACAATCAGACCCAGAAGGCGACATATCGGCCTGTCGCAATCTGGTGGTCTGCGCCTGGCTCTGACACGAATCAGACCAGGCTTTGGATTGCGGGCCAACTTGAATCAAATCGATACAGGGTAGTTCATAAAATCATAACTAATTGTATAGTCAACGAAAAATCATGAAACCAGTTGCAAATTAAACTAGACATGTAAGGGTACTTCCAGTAAATCGGAATTAGAAAGAGAGCATGGTTTGAGTATGAACAACAACGAGTAACACAGAACATGACGTAGAGAGCAAGACTGATTTAATTCGAGCAACATGCTCAATGCAATTTAGGCTTTTCGGGGGCAAATAATCCCTAACAACAAGAAGTATCTACAGTAAAAGTTTCGTAGCATGGGATCAAGTCTACATTGAGATCAAGGGTTAAGAAGAGGGCTCGGGGTCAAGAGAGTTGCAGAACTTCTAAATTCAAGAAGAAAATATTGGCTCGATGGAAAATTATGAAATTTGAGAGTTTTGTTCCTGATGTATGGAACAATCTACAGAAGAAATTTTAGGATTTTTGCTTGTGAGAATGCCTACCTTGACTCGATTTCCTCTTCTAGGGCTAGAACTTGCAGAACGGGGTTGAGAGCTTGAAAGGTTCTTCTCCCCACGAAATCTCCTCCTCCTTGGCCTCTCCTCCTAGTCCAGGAATCCTTTGGCACGAGCTTGGGTCGGCCATGAGGGTTTTAGGAGAGTATTTAAGCTTCTCCTCTTTCTATTTCCTAATAGGACTCTAACTCCTATTAAATTCTGAATTTCCTCTTTCCTAACCTCCTTCCAAGCTTCCCAATTCCCATTTGGGTTAGGATGGGAGCTAAATTCGTGGCCAACCCATTATGGTAGGTTTAGGAATCCAATTACAACTCAAACTTCCTATTTAATGCATTAAATACCCCTTTCTATTTAGATAATAATTTAGTTACGAATTTAGGATATTTTCCTATTATTCTCTTTTATAAATTCTTATTTTTGACCCAATAAATTCTAGAAGATCCATTAAGCAAAGCCCATTACTCTTTTCCATCTAATGGGTTTTATTTAATGCTCAATTTAAATATCCATTTAGCTAGGTTTTAAATTCTTTATTTAAATTTTTATTTTTCGTAAAAATTCAGGTTGCTACAGAGAGAGAGAGAGAGAGAGAGAGAGAGAGAGAGAGAGAGAGGGCCAGGTGGAGCCCTGATGCATGGCCAGAGTTGTCCCACCACATCATTATATAGAGATGGTAGCTTTTCACAAAAACCCTTGATCTATACATATTTAGACCATCGCTTGAAAACCTTTTGTGTAAGGTCTCGGGTCTTTGCGGATCCTTATTGGGTCTTTTAGAGGTTCTGTGTGGTTGACGACAAAACCATTGTCGTTGACTTGGGGTTGACGGTCAGGGCTAGCTGTTGACTTAGAGTGAGGGTCCAGCAATGTTGACGTTTGAGGTTGAACTCGACGTCCAGCGATGTGGACGTTAGGTCTTTGGCGGTTCTGTAGGCGACCAGTGATGTTGACGTTAACTGGTCGGACCTGTTGAAATAGGGCAGCCCGAGAGCAAAACCCATTCTTCTCTTTTCCTCTCCTTTCCTCCACCTTTGCTTTTCTCTATTTCCACAGCTTCTGATGGTTGATCTGAGCTCGTGGGAAGGCCCTGGATCGCGTGGCGGTGCTTGTTCGAGCGGGAAACGCGAGGTTTTGGTGCGATTCGCGCGGAGTCTTCGGGGGGTTCCGACGCGATTAGTGGCTGTTTGGGGGTTTATAAAGCGTTCTGAGGTAGGGACTTAACTCCTATAACCCTCCTTAGCAATCCAACATGCTAATTTATGTGAATCAGTGTGCGAATTGTGATTTAGGGTTGGGTTGTACCATGCCGGAATTGTGGGTGTTTTGGATAATCTAGGCGTTAGACTGTTTAATTCTGATATTCTGGTAGTATAGATTGATGAGAGGAAGTGTTTCCCTCCATCAGTCGAAGTTCTGTTGGGTGATTCTGCCCAATTGAACTGATTCGGTTCAGTTCTGGGTTTAGGGGACTGAAGAGCTTAACGTCCACATCTGTTGACGTTAAGATCTTCAGGGGTGATATTGACGACATGGTCGATGGCCGTTAAGTCAGGGTTAACGACATGATGAGTTCCGTTTACTTCATATTGGAGGCAATCGATATGGCCGTTAATCTCCTATGTCCCAGCAGACTTAAGTGTTGTGTTTCAAGGCGATCGACATGTGATGTCCGCCCTGTTTACACATGTGGGCCAGGCTTAGAGTGTGACTCCGCCTGTGCATAGGAGTAGTTGATTGTGGCACGAGGTGTTTACTTACTGTACGGGGTTTCAGACGTTGAGTGTGTTCCGTCTGTTGTACGCACGTTGCGTTACCGTGTACCCGTTTCTGTTGTGTTACCTAGGCGTGGGTGCGACTCTGTCTAGACGACTAGCGTGTGGTTTTCCTCCGCTAGTGAGCCAGGACGCCGAGTTCGACTCTATCCTGTGCGTACTCCTTGTGGTGGTTTTGGGCCGGTCTCCGTGGAGCCCCTTCTCTACCGCTAGGGTCAAGCGTAGGGGAAAAACCTGTCGTGGACCAGACGCGAGAGAGAGCGTCTGTAGTGTGCACACGTGGCTGGGGTTGAGCCTCTGTGGTGACGGGACGCCGAGCCACAGACCCTAGCTGAGTCCTACTTACTGTGTGTGTGAGAGTGTGTGTTACTGTGCCGCAAGGTTTACAGCTTTGTGTTGTGGTGCGACGTGTACTTACTTTCAGTTTTTACTTTCCGCACTTTGTTTTGTTGCCGGTGGCGTTACTTTTCCCTACTGGGTCTCTTTTCTTGAGACTCACTCCCTTCCCTTTCAGGTGGGTCTTCGTCGACTCCCGTTCCAGGCGAGTCTAGCCACTCCGGTGTTGGTGCTCCTTAGCTGCAGTGAGTAGTACTTTTTGTTGTACTTCTGTACTCTGTACCTTGCTCAGACTCTGAGTTGTACATATTATGTTCATAGTGGAAATTTTACAGCTTTGCATGGTGTGTATCTTCTTACATATAGTCTCCTCGGACTTTCACTTCCTACCCTTCCAAGCTTGTCTCATGGGTTAGCGGGTCAGAATTCGGGTTACTGGTTGTTACTGGTAATGCGGATTCTGGGTCGTTACAGTTTGGTATCAGAGCCTGGTCTAATGACATATATATAAGGAAATACTCATCATGTAGACTCAGAGTATAAGGAGTACAGCTGCAGCTATCTATCTATTTACCCCGGAGTTAGTTAGTATATTTATGTGTGTATTTTGCTCTGTGTATAGTACTATGGCTCCTAGGCGACGTCCTAGAGAGGGAGTGGCTGAGCAGGTGACTCGTCAAGAGGTTGGAGATGCTCCGCCACCTCAGCAGACGCAGCCTTTGCCACAGGACGCACATAGTGGTATTGCTCCGCCGCCACCTCCACCTCAGGTAGCTCAGAGATTGAACATGACTCGATTTCTTGAGGGGATGGCTCAGTTTGTTGCTCAGCACCGTGATGTGCCGGTACCCCAGGGTGGTACTGGGAAGGTGTTGAGGGAGTTTTTGCAGTTTCAACCTCCAGATGCAGCGCGGGCATGGTTAGATGCAGTGGAACGGACTTTTCGTTCCATGGAGTGTGTTCGCAAGGAGCGAGTGCTGCTAGCCAGTTACCAGTTGTAGGCGTAGGCATTGACTTGGTGGTCCGCTGAGTGGGAGACTACTTTTCAGTTCGTCCACTGAGGCAGATTCTGTGGCAGGAGTTTGTCGTTTCTTTTGAGAGAGCCTTCTGTCCTACTTACGTTCGGACGGAGAGGTTGTACCAGTTTCTGGACTTGCAGCAGAGGGACTTTACTGTGGTGCAGTGCAGGGCCAGATTTGTAGAGCTAGGGCGTTATGCTCCGCAGATTATGGCAGATGAGGGTTTGAGGACTCAGCAGTTTGTGAGAGGCTTGAGGCCAGAGCTCAGGTAGGCACTGATAGTTGCTCATGTCACAGACTTGGATGCGGCCTATCAGACAGCGGCAGTGTTGGAGGCAGATACTTTACGGACTCGTGCTCGGAGCGTAGAGGTTCAGACACAGGTAGTTCCTTCTCAGCCTCGACAACAGCAGGGTAGTGTGCAGACGACCCCGAGGACTACGACTTCTACGCGTCCACTTCTACTGGGACGACGGCGAAGTCAGGATCTCGGAGGAAGTTTCGGCGTGATAGGAGGCAGGCAGAGCAGAGGCAGCAGTCGGTTGGTAGTGTTCAGCAGCCGGCAGGTCAGCCTTCGTAGCAGGTACATCGTACTTTTGCTGGTCAGTGTTACCAGTGTGACCAAATGGGTCACATGGCGCGAGATTGTCCTTTGTTACCTCGTGTGCTGCAGCAACAGACCCAGTCACAGCCCCGAGTGCAGCAGCAGCAGCCGCGACAGCAGGCACCTGTGCAGCAGCATCAGCAGACCGGAGGTTCGGGTGAGTCGAGAGGTACAGGTCGTGTTACTCACTTGACCCGTGCAGACGCGGAGGCAGCTCACCTAGTGGAAGGTACTGTTTCAGTTTTTGGTTGTACAGCTAGAGTTTTGTTTGATTCCGGTGCCTCACACTCTTTTGTGTCTGAGGAGTTTTTAGACTCCCTTGGAGAGTTGAGTTCGGGAGAGTCTGTTGAGTTAGCAGTAGAGTTGCCGACAGGGGACTTTGTCCTTACGTCCTACTGTCTTGAGGAGGTACCTGTGCAGTTGCAGGATCAGTGGTTGTCAGCCCGTCTGTTTGCTTTGCAGTTACATGACTATGATGTGATTTTGGGTATGGACTGGTTAGAGCGGTATGGTGCAGTGATGGATTGCCAGAAGAAGAGGGTGCACTTGCGGATACCTGGGGAAGCGGCATTCTACTTCCAGGGTATCGTACCTCTTACTTCTCGCTTTTTAGTTTCTGCTTTGAGGGCAGGGAGGTTACTTGCTTCTGGTTGTCAGGGTTTCCTAGTTTCTGCAGTGACTCTTGACCAGATTGCCTCGGGAGTGGGAGACATTCCCGTAGTGTGTGAGTTTTCGGATGTTTTTCCGGAAGAGTTGCCTGGTCTACCGCCAGAGAGAGAGATTGAGTTTACTGTAGAGTGGTTCCTGGCACTATACCTTTTGCTCAGGCACCGTACCGTATGGCACCAGCGGAGTTGAGGGAGTTGAAGAGGCAGCTTGAGGAGTTGTTGGAGAAGGGCTATATTCATCCTAGCTTTTCTCCGTAGGGGTCACCTGTTTTGTTTGTCCGGAAGAAGGATGGTAGCCTGAGATTGTGTATCGATTATAGGAAGCTAAATCAAGTGACCATCAAGAATAGGTATCCTTTGCCTAGGATTGATGATCTCTTTGATCACCTTCAGTCTGCTCATGTCTTTTCGAAGATTGACTTGAGGTCGGGCTACTATCAGTTGCAAATTAGAGATTCTGACATTGAGAGGACTGCTTTTCGGACCAGATATGGACACTTTGAGTTTTTGGTGATACCGTTTGGGCTCACCAATGCTCCAGCGGCCTTCATGGATCTGATGCACCGGGTGTTCCACCAGTTCTTGGACCGGTTGTCTTAGTGTTTGTTGACGACATTCTGGTGTACACCGCTTCGGAAGAGGAGCACGCCGAGCACCTGAGGATCGTGTTGCAGACCTTGCGAGAGCACCAGTTGTATGCCAAACTTAGTAAGTGTGAGTTTTGGCTACAACAGGTTCACTTTTTAGGGCACGTGATCTCAGGTGAGGGAGTTTCGGTAGATCCAGCGAAGGTTGAGGCAGTTTTGCAGTGGGAGAGTCCCAGATCTGTGTCTTAGATTTGTAGCTTTCTGAGTTTGGCAGGTTACTACCGCAGGTTTGTTCGAGACTTTTCTCAGGTTGTTGCACCCTTGACTCGGTTGACGAGAAAGGGAGTTCAGTTTGAGTGGTCGGAGCAGTGTGAGCAGAGCTTCAGGGAGTTGAAGCGACTGCTTACGTCGGCGCCAGTTCTTGCCTTACCTTCAGGTGAGGAGGGTTTTGAGGTTTGCACAGATGCTTCAGGTGTTGGTTTGGGTGCGGTTTTGATGCAGCAAGGCCGAGTGGTGGCTTATGCGTCTCGCCAGCTTAAGCCCCACGAGGAGAGTTACCCGACCCATGACCTAGAGCTTGCAGCTGTGGTGTTTGCTTTGCGGATTTGGCGTCTTTACCTGTATGGAGTGAGTTTTGTAGTCTGTACCGACCACCAGAGTTTGAGGTATGTGTTTTCTCAGAGGGATCTGAATATGAGGCAACGTCGATGGATGGAATATCTGAAAGACTATGATTTCAGCATTGAGTATAAGCCTGGAAAGGCGAATGTAGTTGCAGATGCCTTGAGTAGGAAAGCACAGATGAGTCATCTGAGCTTAGAGAGTGGCAGTTGTGGCAGTCTGCGACAGAGGGGTCTTTCAGAGTTTCGTCCAGTCGTCGACAGTTTGTGTTGGGCAGTTTGTTAGCGGCTCCCGCTGTTGTGAGACAGGTTGCTGAGGCTCAGCAGGCAGATCCCGAGTTGCATAGTGTGTTGCTTCTTCCAGAGGTTGACCTTTGCGAGGACGGGACTGTTAGGTTCCGAGATAGACTCTATGTTCCTGTTGAGGAGTCTATCAGGCGAGTTGTGTTGGAGGAGGCACATGGTTCCAGGTACTCGATTCATCCAGGGTCGACCAAGTGGTATCACAGGTTGAGACGTCAATTTTGGTGGCCTGGAATGAAGAGAGACATAGCGGCTTTTGTTGCTAGGTGTTTGGTCTGTCAGCAGGTGAAGCCCGAACATCAGCGTCCAGGAGGTCTTGTGCAGCCGTTAGAGATTCCGATGTGGAAGTGGGACCATGTGACGACTGACTTTGTTTGTGGTTTGCCGAGGACAGCTGGAGGTTTTGACAGCATTTGGGTTCTTGTGGACAGATTGACGAAGATTGCCAGATTCTTGCCTGTCAGGACTAGTTGGGGTGTGAGTAGGTTGGTTGCGTTGTACGTAGAGCGTATTGTTCCTTTGCATGGAGTGTCGATCTCTATTGTGTCAGACAGGGATCCTCGCTTCACTTCTGGGTTCTGGCGCAGTTTCCAGAGAGTTTTGGGGACAGAGTTGGCTTTTAGTTGCGCCTAGCACCCTCAGTCAGACGATCAGTCAGAGCGGACTATCCAGACTTTGGAGAACATGCTTAGAGCTTGTTGTCTGGAGTGGCAGGGGTCGTGGACAGTTCACTTGCCGTTGATCGAGTTAGCATATAATAATAGCTATCACTCCAGTATCGGTTTGGCACCATATGAGGCTTTGTACGGACGACCGTGTCGCACTCCTCTTGACTGGTTCGAGGTTGGCGAACGGGTTGTCATGGGGCCAGAGTAGGTACAGCAGGCACTTGACGTAGTTCAGCTTGTGAGACAGAGGCTTCAGTCAGCTCAGAGTCGGCAGAAGAGTTATGCAGATCAGCGCAGACGACCGCTCGAGTTTCAGGTAGGGGACCAGGTGTTTGTCCGTGTGTCTCCTATGAAGGGAGTGGTGAGGTTTGGTAGGCGTGGAAAGTTGAGTCATCGCTTTATTGGACCTTTCACCATTTCTGAGCGTGTCCAAGGTTTGGCGTACAGACTTGAGCTTCCGTCAGAGTTGGCAGCAATCCACGATGTGTTTCACGTGTCCATGGTTCGGAGGTACCTTTCTGACGAGTCTCACGTTCTGAAGAGTGTAGAGTGGTCTGAGGTGACTCCAGTGTTGACTGTACCAGAGTTTCCGTTGCACATTGAGGATCGCCGAGTTCAGAGGTTGAGGAACAAGGCTATCCTGTTAGTTCGTGTTGCGTGGCAGCGGCACTCTGGTGGTGAGTCGACATGGGAGCGAGAGGACGAAATGCGCAAGCAGTTTCCGTACCTCTTTGGTGAGTCTTCTTTCTTTATGTTGCTTGAATTTTGAGGGCAAAATTCCTTAAGGGGGGAGGGCTGTAAGGTCTCGGGTCTTTGCGGATCCTTATTGGGTCTTTTAGAGGTTCTGTGTGGTTGACGACAAGACCATTGTCGTTGACTTGGGGTTGACGGCCAGGGCTAGCCGTTGACTTAGAGTGAGCGTCCAGCAATGTTGACGTTTGAGGTTGAACTCAACGTCCAGCGATGTGGACGTCAGGTCTTTGGCAGTTCTGTAGGCGACCAGTGATGTTGATGTCAACTGGTCGGACCTGTTGAAATAGGGCAGCCCGAGAGCATAACCCATTCTTCTCTTTTCCTCTCCTTTCCTCCACCTTTGCTTTTCTCTATTTCCACAGCTTCTGTTGGTTGATCTGAGCTCGTGGGAAGGCCCTGGATCGCGTGGCGGTGCTTGATCGAGCGTGAAACGCGAGGTTTTGGTGCGATTCGCGCGGAGTCTTCGGGGGGTTCCGGCGCGATTAGTGGCTGTTTGGGGGTTTATAAAGTGTTCTGAGGTAGGGACTTAACTCCTATAACCCTCCTTAGCAATCCAGCATGCTAATTTATGTGAATCAGTGTGCGAATTGTGATTTAGGGTTGGGTTGTACCATGCCGGAATTGTGGGTGTTTTTGATAATCTAGGCGTTAGACTGTTTAATTCTGATATTCTGGTAGTATAGATTGATGAGAGGAAGTGTTTCCCTCCATCAGTCGAAGTTCTGTTGGGTGATTCTGCCCAATTGAACTGATTCGGTTCAGTTCTGGGTTTAGGGGACTGAAGAGCTTAACGTCCACATCTGTTGATGTTGAGATCTTCAGGGGTGATATTGACGACATGGTCGATGGCCGTTAAGTCAGGGTTAACGACATGATGAGTGCCGTTTACTTCATATTGGCGGCAATCGATATGGCCGTTAATCTCCTATGTCCCAGCAGACTTAAGTGTTGTGAGGCGATCGACATGTGATGTCCGCCCTGTTTACACATGTGGGCCAGGCTTAGAGTGTGACTCTGCCTGTGCATAGGAGTAGTTGATTGTGGCACGAGGTGTTTACTTACTGTACGGGGTTTCGGATGTTGAGTGTGTTCCGTCTGTTGTACGCGCGTTGCGTTACCGTGTACCCATTTCTGTTGTGTTACCTAGGCGTGGGTGCGACTCCGTCTAGACGACTAGCGTGTGGTTATCCTCCGCTAGTGAGCCAGGACGCCGAGTGCTACTCTGTCCTGTGCGTACTCCTTGTGGTGGTTTTGAGCCGGTCTCCGTGGAGCCCCTTCTCTACCGCTAGAGTCAAGCGTAAGGGAAAAATCGGTCGTGGACCAGACGCGAGAGAAAGCGTCTGTAGTGTGCACACGTGGCTGGGGTTGAGCCTCTCTGGTGACGGGACGCCGAGCCACAGACCCTAGCTGAGTCCTACTTACTGTGTGTGTGAGAGTGTGTGTTACTGTGCCGCGAGGTTTACAGCTTTGTGTTGTGGTGCGACGTGTACTTACTTTCAGTTTTTACTTTCCGCACTTTAGTTTTGTTGCCGGTGGGGTTACTTTTCCCTACTGGGTCTCTTTTCTTGAGACTCACTCCCCTCCCTTTCAGGTGGGTCTTCCTCGACTCCCGTTCCAGGCGAGTCTAGCCACTCCGATGTTGGTGCTCCTTAGCTGCAGTGAGTTGTACTTTTTGTTGTACTTCTATACTCTGTACCTTGCTCAGACTCTGAGTTGTACATATTATGTTCATAGTGGAAATTTTACAGCTTTGCATGGTGTGTATCTTCTTACATATAGTCTCCTCGGACTTTCACTTCCTACCCTTCCGAGCTTGTCTCGTGGGTTAGCGGGTTAGAATTTGGGTTACTGGTTGTTACTGGTAATGCGGATTCTGGGTCGTTACATTTTGCCTGTGACCCTCTAGGCCCAAATACTAATCCTGTTAATTCCTAATAAACTAGTAACCTTTATTGACTTGATTAATTAGTTAATCTCCTATATTAGCTAATTAACAATTTGAATCAACATTATCTAGCCGACTTAGTTGGGCCACCGAACACGTTGGGTGACAAGCAACACCATGTGAACCTGGAAGGTATTGGGGTTCTGCAACCCTCACAAGGAACCTTTCCATCATCAGTTACCGTGTAGATATAATCTCTCATTTGCACAATATTCTTGGAATAACTTAGGATATGGTATAATGTGAAATCCTAACTTGTTGCCCCACTGGGATTCAATGCTTTAGATTAATATCAAAAAATCCCTTTTTGATATTTTGTCTGCCCTAGCCAGGGACTCCATTACATCGTTTCCTTAAGTATTCTCCCTCTGTGTACCGAGGGCAAATTATCCCTTGTTGACCACTCAATCCCCTTCGAAGGTCTTCCATTGTGTCTGAACTTTGACTGTTTATAATCTCTTGAATAGAGATTCATAGGCCAAGCTCAAAACACAGAAGTCCACCAACAAGGTGTCTTTGGTGTCTCAGGTCTAAGGACCATCTACACAACTCTGACAATCAATCTTTCTGGTTGATAGTTAGGTACAATACCATCCAGTGATTCTATTGGATCAGTTCAGTGAACTCTTTCTCTAAAGAGCACCTATTGTTTCTTGTTAGTGTCTCCACACACATGATTATGAGATCAGTCATCCTCATCATATGAGCGGGAGTAAGCAATACTATTCTAACCGGATATCTGATGTCCTTCTCAAGTATCCTCCGAATAGAAACATTTAGAATATGTGTTTATTGAGTGAGTAGTCTCATTAGTATAATCACACATCATAGTCTACTCACTATTGCACATGATCATGGACTTTATTATAATACCAACATAGTAAAATAATGAACAAAAGCCATTTTATTAATAACTGAACAAAATGATACAATATTAGATTGACTTGTTGTCCACCTAAGACTAACAATCTCCCACTTGGACTAAAGCCAATCACCTTTATACACTACCTGATAGGTGACACTCAAACACAATCTGAGCTAAAGGCTTAGTTAGTGGATCTGCTACATTGCTAGCTGATGGAATCCTTTCCACCACAACATCTCATCTAACAATTATTTCTCTAATCAGATGAAAGCGCCTTAGAATGTGCTTAGACTTCTGATGAGACCACGACTCTTTGTCTTGTGCAATTGCCCCATTGTTTTCACACAACAGTGGGATGGGATCTGAAATAGAAGGAACGACACCAAGATCGGTGATGATTTCTATAACAACACTCCTTCCTTGGCAGCTTCAGTTGCAGCAATATACTCAGCTTCAGTCGTCGAATCTACAGTTGTTTCTTGCTTGGAACTCTTCCAACAAACCGCACCTCCTTTTAGAATAAAAATAAATCTAGATGTAGACTTGCTATCATGTGGCTCTGACTGAAAACTCGAGTCAGTGAAGCCTCGGAGTTTTAGTTCACCTCCTCCATAAGCCGAAAATGTATCCTTAGTCCTTCTCAAGTATCTTAGGATACATTTCATAGGCTTCTAGTGCTCCTGACCCAGATTAGCTTGAAATCTACTCAAAACACTTTGAGCATAAGCTACATCATGTCTTGTACATAGCATGGCATCATGATATATCCTATGGCAGAAGCATAAGGAACTCTATCCATGATTGCCCTCTCTTCAGGAGTCTTAGGAGACTGTTCTTTAGAGAGATAAATTCCATGTCTCACTGGTATGAGTCCTCTTTTGGAACTCTCCATGCCAATCATTTTGACAATGGTATCTATGTACATAGATTGGGTTAAACCAAGCATTCTTTTTGATCTATCTCTATAGATCTATATTCCCAATATGTAAGATGCTTCTCCCAAATCTTTCATGGAGAAGTTCTTTGACAGCCAGATCTTTACAAAGGATAACATTGCCACATCATTCCGGCGGCAGTGAGGCACCCATCTGGTGCTGCTGGATGGGTTCTCTGTGGTGACGACCCCCCTGTGCAGCTGGCCTCGCCCGCACCCCTCCTAGGCCATCTCGTCGGATCCGATCCAAGAGAAAAACACAGGGAGGAGAGCAGGGGAAGAAAAATGTTGCGCCAAAAAGGGCCTAGCCTTGCGAGGCTGCTGATGATGTCTCTGGTCCTAACTAGAGATAGCAACATACCTCTCCAACATTTGAAGAGAATACGACAGTCCGAGAAGGCGATCAGGCGATTTTTGCATGAAATAAATTCTAAAAAATGATCTTAAACCCCAAATCAGATGTAGATCGTAGTGGAACCTGGTTCTGATACCACTGTTAGGATCTACAGTGAACTGAGATCAAGAAAACACAGTGGAAAATAAATTTAAAATTTTTTATCATGATCTGTTTTGGGATCTGCGAACAAGACTATCGGGCAGTAGAAATCACCTTGCGTAGAAATGGATCCGCGTTCATACGATTCCGTAGAGGTATGCCACAAGCCGTTCAACCGTTCACACTCTAGCAGTGTCCACGCGGTCTTCCTCGCAATGATCCACGCCCTCTCCCTTGGGTTTCGCAACACTTGAAGAGAGAGCTTGGATCCGTGCCGATCTCTGAGACATACGTGGTGCAGGGGAGAGAGAGGGGGGGGGGGGGCCAAGTGGAGCCCTGATGCTTGGCCAGGGTTGTCCTACCACATCTTTATATAGAGATGGTTGCTTTTCACAAAAACCCTTGATCTATATATATTTAGACCATCGCCTGAAAAGTTTTTGCGTGTGACCCTGTAGGCCCAAGTACCAATCCAGTTAATGGCCCAATAAACTAGTAACCCTTATGAACATGATTAATTAGTTAATATCTTATATTAGCTAATTAACAATTTGAATCAACTTTATCTATCCAACTCAATTGGGCCTCCGAACACGTTGGGTGCCAAGAACCACCATGTGAACCCAGATGGTATTGGGGTTCTACAACCCTCACAAGGAACCTTTCCATCATCAGTTGTCGTGTAGATATAATCTCTCATTTGCACAATATCCTTGGAACAACTTAGGATATGGTATACTGTGAAATCCTAACTTGTTGTGCCACTGGGATCCAATGCTTTAGATTAATATCAAAAACTCCCTTTTTGATATTTTGTCTACCCTGGCCAGGGACTCCATTACATTGTTTCCTTATGTATTCTCCCTCTGTGTACCGAGGGAAAATGATCCCTTGTTGACCACTCAATCCACTTCGAAGGTCTTCTATCGTGTCCGAACTTTGACTGTTTAGAATCTCTTGAATAGAGATTCATAGGCCAAGCTCAAAACACAGAAGTCCACCAACAAGGTGTCTTTGGTGTCTCAGGTCTAAGGACCATCTACACAACTGTGACAATCGAATCTTTCTAGTTGACAGTTAGGTACAATACCATCCAGTGATTCTATTGGATCAGTTCAGTGAACTCTTTCTCTAAAGAGCACTTATTGTTTCTCCTTAGTGTCTCCAACACATGATTATGAGATCAGTCATCCTCATCATATGAGCGGTAGTAAATAATACTATTCTAACTAGATATCTGATGTCCTTCTCAGGTAACCTCCGAATAGGAACATTTAGAATATGTGTTTATTGAGTGAGTAGTCTCATTAGTATAATCACACATCATAGTCTACTTACTATTGCACATGTTCATAGACTTTCTTATAATACCAACATAGTAAAATAATAAACAAAAACTATTTTATTAATAATTGAAAAAAATGATACAATATCAGATTGGCTTGTTGTCCACCTAAGACTAACAAAACAAGCAGGGACCTAATGCCCCAAATTGTCTAGGTAGGCAGCAAGAAACAATCTCAATGACAAATGGCACAAGTAGGTCCTCCGACCCACGGTGCCATAAGGAAACGAGAGCGTGAGGGGAGCAACCGGCTCAACCCAAAAACAACTCAAGGGGAGATAACTCCACCAGAAGGTCGCAACAATGCGCACCCTGGCGACACAACACCATAGTGGAGCATCACCACCCCAGCAACCAACGAAAAGCATAGGATGGAGACACGCAATGAGTCTCTTCCACACACGAGAGAGATAAAACCACAACGTAAGACTGGTACTTCCACAATGTCACCTCTCGAGAATTACGCAGTGGATATTAATGATGTGGAATTCTCGAGAAGTGACAGTTTAGTGGTATCAGAGCCTAGGAATACCAAATAGGATATATGTCTCACGACTAGGAGATACCTATGGAACCTAGGTCATGGAAATTAAATATTGTACCTGGTGTGAATGGGTAGAGAGTGGGAATATGATAGAATGAATAAAACACTCTTACCCATTGAATCTTATAATGTATCTAGAGACATTAATTGGTTTCCATCCTTTTCTCTAGAACCCTCATAACTCTCTCACTCAACTGCAATGGCTCGCAACCAATGGCAAGCTATGCAAGAAACAGTGGCAGGACTCACACAGGCCCTGCAAAATGTGGTTCAGGCTGAAAATCAGGCTGCTGTAGCTAGGAACGGAGCCGGTGATCTACACCGTAGCTTTAGGAGTTTGAACCCTCCTCGTTTCTCTAGATCCCCTAACCCAGACGAGGCAGAGAATTGGCAAGAGGAGATAGAATGAATTTTCCAAGTGATGCAATGCACTAATAGGGAAAAGGTGGTACTGGCCACTTTTCAATTCACTAAGGATGCTCGAGCATGGTGGAAGGCCACATCAGTCCATCTGCCTAATATAGCTGAACTGGAATGGGCAGGATTCCTGGAGATGTTCCGAGGAAGTACTTCTCAGAGAGGGTCAAGGAGAAGAAGGCAGCGGAGTTTGCCACACTAAAATAGAAAGGAATGTCCGTGGCATAGTATGAGGCTTAGTTTGTACGCCTGGCTGTGTATGCCCCACAGTTGGTGGGAACTGAAAGACTAAAGGCAAATCGGTTCATGGATGGGCTCAGGCCCATGTTCATCGAGAAGCTCCGACCACACAACATCCAAACCTACACTGAGATGGTCCAAAGAGCTCAACTGGTAGAAGACACTATGGCTAAGGTGGAAGGCATAAAGGGGAAAGACATCTCAAAGCCGACCTTTATAAAAGGGGAGCAGTCGATACAACTAGAACTTTCCCCAATAACAACAATAACAACAACTACAACAACAACAAAAGGCCAACCACTGGGATGGACTATGGCATGGAGAAAAAGATCAAAGTAGAAGAAACAATGACGGTGGAATATTGTAAATTTTGCAACAAGCCTGGGCACCAAGCGGATGAGTGCTGGAAGAAGGCCAGCACTTGCCTGCGATGTGGGAGTCATGAACATCATATACCGAACTGTCCCATGCTAAAAGACCAAGCTGGAAGGAACCAGAGAGTGGTAAAGCGTCAAAGACACGTGAATGCAGTAATGCAAGCAGAGCTCCCAGAAGGAGGTACGATTGTTAAACCCTTAGACTGATCATATGATGTTTTTCTTATTAGTACATTTCTAAGTGGGGGAGGTCATTAAGGAGAAATTAGAAAGGGATAATCTAGTAATTATACCATAGTTCATTTGGTGGAGTAAAATGGACTTATAACAACCATGGAAGGAAAACAGGAGTGGAAGGAACCAAATGAATAGTACGGTGGCCATAGGTGTAGATGTTGGACTAGCATCCACGATGTGGAAACAAGTTAGACGAATTAAATTCGAAATGACCTCAAGGATCATAACTATCAAAATCCAATTAATGATCTATGAATTTGGGGACCGAATTCTCTTAAGTGGAGGAGGGTGTAGCACCCCGGAAATTTTAATTACATAAAATTTCAAAAAATGGAAATAAATAATTTCCATAATATCAGAGTATTTAAAACATACGTATCATTATCGTATGTGCTAAAACACATAGAAACAATCAGTAAAAATTATAAATCAACCCCACACATTATTTCTAAGTGTTCCACGAAGAAATTCGTGCAACAAAAAATCTGATTAACCAAGTGTACATCACATGGTGACCGATTACAAACAAGTAGGAAAATCGTTAACACAGAAATACGACGCAACCAAACATTAAATAAAAATATTGGGGAGACTTCCAACATTATATATTAATGACCCAATATCATAATTGGGCCAATGGACAACATTTGGCCCAAAAATCAAATGAATCAAGAAAATGCATGGAAATTCGCAACTCTAATTAAGTTGAAAATAGAAAAGGGTAATTAGGGCAAATCCCAAGGCAATTAGCCTTTCTTGGCAACCCAAATTCGTGCTTAACCATGGTGGGAGGTTTTCTAAAGCCTTACACACTCTAATTGCGGAAGAAATCCTCAAATTAGGAAAGTGATATGTCAAAACCGCAACTTGGCTTTCCTTGTCACAATAGGACTCCTAAACACTATGGTTGCTTAAATACTCTCCACCAAACCTTAGGGACGAGTTTTACAACTTGCTGGGGTCGTGTGGAGGAGTTCTTTGTGGTTGGGGAGCTGTGGAACGACCACAAGAAGCTCATTTTCTTCCCCTGTTCGTCTGCTACGACTTGTGTAAATCGTCCACTTAGAGTCGACCAAAGGTAGGTCAAACCTAAATCTCATCATGCAAGGCTTATACCCCTGGAAAGAGGGTCAAGTCTACTTCCTAACCCAACTAGAATGCACAATTTTCATGCAGTATACATAGAGTAATAAGTGTTCTTCAAACAGTGGTCTGAACAAGGGATTTCTGAAGAACAAGACTTCATCAACCTAGAAGGTAGGTTTTCTCGGGCCAAACCTTAACAAATCCTATACCAATGTGAAGAGCATCATGTCAACTTTTGTTTCCCAATAATTTAATTATTTTCCATTTGGTACATCATGAATTATAGGCATTTTTCCAAAGTCACGCTTATTAGGGACTTTTTGTGTTCATGTCAATTTATCACACACCTAGAGGCTGTTCAAAATTATTTAAAAATCATAGTTCTCTCCTCTATCATGTTCCCAACAACTTTCATGTTGAAACTTTTGTCCGAAAAGCCCTACTTTAGGAGATATAAGTGTTGCATGAGTCACACCCTTGTATTCCTACGTTTTGGACGTTTTCGGTCTGCTCCTTGAAACGCGTCCGGTCCAGAAGATGCATTTCAAGCAGCTGGTATCATGACGCTCGTGGGTGACGTGATCCCTTAAAAGGCGTTTGCACACCCCGATGTGTTTAATGTGTTGACGAGTCAACGCCTGCGTGGGTCTTCGTGCTCGCCTAGGAGTCAACGCCGCTTTGAACCGCGACGGCCAGCACAGACGCATTTTAGAAGTTTTCCCGCACAAGATTTTATTAAAGGAATTTTATTGAACGTGTCCCTTTCCCACGACACGATTCAAGCATGAACGCGGCCAGGCATATGGATGCGATTTACCCTGTTTATAGTTTCGCCTGTTTTTCACTGTGCATTGCATTTTAAAGTGCGTCCACTGTGTTGGACACATATTCGAAGGCTTACCCAAGGTCTGTTTAACATGGTATCCAGTGTGTCATTTGCATATCCTGGGTCTAATCATTACATGATATCTGTTTAATGGCTTAAAAGTGTTTAAACCATTTAAAAAGCTTTAATTATATGAACATTATTCTAATTGCTTTCTTAATGACGTGATCATTCATGCAACTTGTGATTTAATCTTCCTACTATTCTACCATGTTTAAATGATAATTGTTATCATAAAATCTTGCAAACCTTGATTAGTTAAAGTGCATAGTTTCATGTCATGTCATCATGTTAAGTGCTTTCTGCGAGTTTGAAACCGTTGGTTTGTGGATTGAGATGCGTACATCACTACACACTTGCACATCTAGGCAGCCCTTTCTTGGGGATTTGGAAGCTCTCTATCGGTCATTCCGAATCGATAGACTAGCGACCTTTTCTCTAAGACCTCCTTAAATCTCTGCTCTCCGTAGATTCCCACATGGAGGCCGACTTGGTTGTACCGTTGAAGTTCCCTGGAGATAGTGTGCACTTCCTCTCTCATCTTGTTCTCATGAGTGTGATTTACAATCGAGACTAAAGCCATTAATGTAAAGATTGAACTAAACTATAAATCGTACCGTTATGCTACCAAATTTATCTCTTGACCATTGTTATTATGAAATCATGTTCAATTTACTTATTACTTGTTCTCATCATCATCATGAACATGACATTACACATTCTTACTTATTGAAACTCTCATTAGCCATTATTAAAGACTGTGGGTATCTACATTTAAAATTTAAGTGAGATGCTGACTGGGCACGGTGAGTGTCCAAGGGCTCCAGTCTAGTCCCAATGACGGAGAGTCATAAATATATTGTTAACCATAGGTATAATGATTAATGGCGTTGCATCTGCGCTGGGTGTCGTGCGTGCATGTTGAATGATAGATACAATAACCACATACACATGTCCTGGTGTACATTCTTGATAGATCTTTTCTTGGTGTACATTAGTGTCTACATGCCTGATTAGTGTTACATTCTTGAAAGATATTAACATCAAGTGAGATCTTGCGTGCTTGTACCAAGTGATCTGTTGCTAGTTCTATCTTGTTATATCATTCTAGATCTTGTTCGTCTATCATGTTTTAAAGAGTTTTATTCACACATGCATATCATGACATTCATCGTGCTTACCTAGTTCTAAATTGATAATCACTTATATCATTGCCCGCACATTGAGATATAAATCCTACTGGGATAGTTTGCTCATCCCCTACTTTTACCCAATCTAGGTGACTATGAAGTTCAAGAGGAGGAGCCAGTGGAGGATGGGAATGTGTCCGAGTGATGAGCATTCCAAATGTGAGTATATTTATAGTTAGTTTATTTTGAGTGTTAGATTCATGTAGTAGGAAGTGAAGAATAAATGTACCTTATCTTTTTATCGAGTCTTAGTCAGTAATAGTTTCCATTTGGAATACAATGAGTTGAGATTTGAATACAAGATTAGTTGATTTCAATATTTGGGCCATATGATGATGTATGTTGTTATACATTTAGTGCGTGCTAGCTAGAGGCTTATTTGCCGACTGTTCACGTCTCGGGATATCGACTCGAATTATTCCGAATAATTTATATCCGTTGCGTAACCTCAAATATGTAGAATGGGAGATGTCGACAATCTCCTAGTGTGGATCAGAATCTCAATGATTCATACCATGACTTTGTGTATAGCACAACAAGCCATGACACGAACAAAGAGCACACATCTCATGGGACTTGCAACCCTTTGCAATATCTGATCATAATTCGGTCCCCACATCATTACTGGCCTTGTGGATAGCACAATAAGCCATCAAGTGTGGTCTAAGCTTTATCATTGTTATTTAACGAGGATAGATTTAGATGTAGCCCTTGTGGATAGCACAATAAAACTACATCGTGCCTCTATCTCATTTAAATGCATTCATATGCAATAGTTTAAGACTAATTTCACAATTAAGTGGGCCTTGTGGATAGCACAACAAACCCACCCAAATGAAATTTAAGTCATCAAACAATAACCATGTAGGACCACGCAACTATATCTATAATATTAGTGCTATGATTTAGAATTTTGATTGAGGAATTTAAAAATTTTATCTTGGTTTCGACCTAGGTGGTACCATATAAATATATTCCATAATATTACAAAATACTATAATCTAGGACATTATAAAAAGAATTTGCATCCCATACAAAATTAGTGTGGTCATGGATATTGCATAAGCTTGACTGGAGCCAAAACAATCAAACTACCGCTTCAATACCAATATAACACTTATATTGGTAAACTTGCAAACACATTAGCATTAATGAACTTGTTCCAACGCCATATTTTGTTGCAGCAGCGGATCATCCTCGCCATCTTTCGTTCGTCACAAACAAAATTACATCAAATAAAAATTGCATGTACATTTTGTATAAGGAGAAGCCTTATGGCGAGTACATCATGAAAGGGAGATAGAAATACAATTGAATGTGAGAGAGAGAGTGGAGGTTCGAAGACCTCAAATTAACCATTAATTTACAAATTTTCCATATTCACATATAAATTAAAATCAATCACATCATCCCATGACAAGATAGAGCATATATCCATGACCATATAAACTTTTATTCATTCCACACATGGAAGAGCACATCACATGGCTAAATAAAAGTTTAAATTTGGTTTCAAAAATCTAGGTCCAATCAAAATTGGATTATTCAATAATTTTGAAAAATAACATTTTAACATGCTTTAATCTTCATTACAAAACTGTAACAACAACAACATGAACATACAATCTTAAATCATTTAATAAAGGCTTATTCCATGCAAAATAAAATTTGAAATAAATAATCGAACAATTAAATTATTTATCTTATTTCAGAAATATTATCCCCTCAATTAATTCTTCCTTAAAAAAATTTTTTTTTGATCACTATTGGACTGGTCAGGCGCGCCTGAACTAGCCCAGCAGAGCAAGGCCTATGCCAGTCCGGCTGGACCCGGTCCACCAGGTCCCGTCCGGATACGGCTCTCGCTTGGGCCGTGCACCCACACACCTGTCCGTAGCTGGAAAAAAAAAACTAGCTACAGCGGCGCCGCACGGCGTCCCTCCTCCTCGTGCGTGCAACGTGGGAAAACCCCACCAGAAAAGGGGCCACCGCCACGTAGACTTAATGGGGCTTTCCCTGTTGCACCCGGGAGGAGAGCAAGGGAAGAAAAATGTTGCACGAAAAATGGCCTAGCCTTGCGAGGCTGCTGATGATGTCTCTGGTCTAAACTAGAGATAGCAACATACGTCTCCAACATTTGAAGAGAATACGACAGTCCGAGAAGAAGATCAGGCAATTTTTGCACGGAATAAATTCCAAAAAATGATCTTAAACCCCAAATCAGATGTGGATCGCAGTGGAACCTGGCTCTGATACCACTGTTAGGATCTACAGTGAACTTAGATCAAGAAAACACAATGGAAAATAAATTTATAATTTTTGATCTCGATCCGTTTTGGGATCTGCGAACAAGACTATCAGGCAGTCGAAATCACCTTGTGCAGAAATGGATCCGCGTTCGTACGATTTCGTGGTGGTAACGCCACAAGCCGTTCAACTGTCCAGCCTCTAGCGGTGTCCACGGGGTCTTCCTCGCAATGATCCACGCCCTCTCCCTTGGGATCCGCAATGCTTGAATAGAGAGCTTGGATCTGTGTCGATCTCTGAGACATACGTGGTGCAGCAGAGAGAGAGAGGGAAGGGGGGGTAGCGGCCAGGTGGAGCCTTGATGCTTGGCAAGGGTTGTCCTACCACATCTTTATATAGAGATGGTAGCTTTTCACAAAAACCCTTGATCTATATATATTTAGACCATCGCATGAAAAGTTTTTGCGTGTGACCCTATAGGCCCAAGTACCAATCCAGTTAATGGCCCAATAAACTAGTAACCCTTACTAACATGATTAATTAGTTAATATCTTATATTAGCTAATTAACAATTTGAATCAACTTTATCTAGCCACTCAATTGGGACTCTGAACACGTTGGGTGTCAAGTAACACCATGTGAACCTGGAAGGTATTGGGGTTCTACAACCCTTACAAGGAACCTTTCTGTAAGACCCTCGAATTTCCGTAGTATTTCTTTCGTATTTATGTGTGTATATTGTGCTTGTGTATGTATGTACGTACTTACGTAGGTATTAAAATAGTATAATTACGTGTACATGTGTTTATATTAAACGTAAATAATGTATATATTGCATGGTGATAGTATGAATATAATATCATGTACATATTGCATGTATAGAGGCTTAGTATGCATGGTTTTCTGCATAATTAGGGTTCTGGCCGAAGGCCACCTTGGCGTCAAGCCCAGGCCGTTGAGCCAGTGTCAGCGTCCAGACATGGACGCCAGCACTAGCTCCGGCGTCCAGCGATCTGGACGCAACTTCTCTGCCCTGCATGCGCAGCAGAGCTGCTGTCTTCTGAAACAAGGCATGGCAACCATTGGGGGATGTCCCCCAACGGCTCCAAAACTGTCAGATCGGCATGGTGAGTGGGTGAAGGCCTCCCCTACTTCCTGAACCCGAAATGGCCTCTCCCCACTACCCATTTTCACACTTGCAAGAAGAGAGAAGAGGAGAGAAAACCCTAGAGCTTCCTGTGAGAAAACCTGAAGTTTGGAGGCTTTGATCCGGCGATCCAAGGCTTCTTCTGGAGATCTACTTCGACAAGGAGGAAGACAACATAACCGGCTACACATCCCCGGCCCTGGATTTCAGAGGGGAGCATCACAGAAGCCGGAGTGGAGGCATCTTGGAGGCTTCTTGGGACTGCCCAAGGAGAGCTTCTCCAACTAATTTGATCCCTTTAGGAGTTTTTCCAAAGGCAAGTAACCCTTCCACATTGTCCATGTATGTGTCTAGGAGGTTTTTATCATTTTTATAGATTTTCCTCGTGTCCTGGATCCCCTACATTCACCATTATTCAGAGCTCGGACTGTGTTTTTACACAGGTCCGAACTTGACGGCAAGACCCATTGACGTTGAGATCTTGAGTCAGCGGCCAACGATGTTGCCGCCAACTCTTGTAAACGTCCGTAGTATGCCGTTTAGTTCTTCTTGACAGAACAGTGAACTGTTCTGCCCTATATCTTTAATTTCCGGGTTTCTACGCATGAGGATATAATGTAAATTTATATGTTATGTAAAATAGGTAATGTGATGTGTGTGGAATTTCCTGTATTTTTCTGTAGATGGCATAATTTATTAGAATTATTGAAAAGCATGTGTAGGAAAGAGGTTATGCTTGGTTAATTTGTTTTTCCATGATTTCTGAGGAGTTAAATGCTGTAGAATTTTATGAACCATGTTTATATGTATCAGTCCATGCCCTGCAAATTTGGGAATTTTCCCATATCCATGTGAATTCTTATAATTCCTACAATGAGAAATAGAAAGCATGTGTAGACCTTGTGAAAATTCTAGTAAATCATATGTTGGGAAATAAATTCGGGAAAAAATTTCTGTGCTAATATGTATGTGTGGTTCATGACTGTGCATGATCAAATCTGAAATCCATGTCATGTTCTATGTGGACTTAGTTTAAGAATGGCATGAAACTGAATGTTTTAATTTCTATAAATGCATGTGAATTCAGAAAAATGTGAAAATTTGTATGTGTGTTATTATACCCGAAAAAGCATGTGGTAAAATTTTCGGGAAAATTTGATAACAGTAGCCTACACTATGAGATTTTCATGTGAAAATGAGTATAAACACATGTATCATGATTAAGGTTAGATAAGGTGTGTTCCAATTAATCCATGAGAGCTACTAAATGCTTGAATTCTGTTATTAGTAGCATCATGCTAGGGATGAATAGAACCATGTGCATAAACAAGAAAGTGTGAAAATCATATGTGAAACATGTGTTAATCGGAATGTGTAATGTGTAAAATGTGCCGTGTGTGACACTGCTTCCATAGAGGGCTGTGGAACTGTATCATGGAAAAGTCCCCATGAGAAGGTTCAATGTGTTAAGATATCCTAAGGGCATTAGGATGAAATCCTGGAGGTGGACAAGTACCACTGGTTAGGGTGGAGACGTGTTCTCCCGGTCTGCGCAGTGCCAAGAGTCATCACTGTATTGCCTAGGTGATGTGCTATGTGTTATGTGTATGTGATGTGTCCTTCTAGTGGTGGTTTGGACTATGTGTCACGGCAAATAAATTGTGAAATGTGTATATGTGAACATGTGTAAAATGTGTATATGTGAACATGTGTAAATGTGTATGTGAACATGTGTAAATTGTATATATGTGAGCATGCAAATGGAAATGTGAAATCATGTGAACCATTTATGTTAGAATGTGAACATGTGTACATGTGAAATGCTTGAAAAATGAACCATGTGAATATGGGAATGTGTAACCATGTGAAGTGAATGTGTTAGAATATGTTACGTAAATTCATGCTATGATATTTCTAATCCCATATAAATTGCTATCATGTTATAGTCAAATTGGAAGTGTAGTCTTCATGTGATTAATGAGTAGAAAGCATGTGATAGGAAGTGTTATTTGAAACATCTTAAACCATGTACCATGTGTTTTGATTTTGTAGAAATACCATGATAGGTTGTCTCTCATAAATGTTCAAGCATGCTATATGTTGCCTTGCAAATTGAAATAGTAGACCCTACTATGATGTATGCATGAATGATGTGTATGGAGCTACTTGCTGAGTCTTTTAGACTCACTCCTTGCTTCGGCGTACAGGTGTAGTTGGTGACACACCTTTGGAGGAGACAGTGGAGAGCGACTCCGAGCGTGGAGATTAGCTGGTGGAGTTGACGTAGTGTCCCTTTTTGTTTCATAGTATGTGAATTGTAGCTTGTATTAGAGTTATCATTATGTAATTGTGGACAAACTATGTATTAAATGTAGAACTTTAATTTTGTGGACAATGTAGCTTGGTTTAATTTCAATTATGAAAGTTTAGTCTTTTATTTTGTTATATGGATCATGTATGATAAATGTGGATGATGGAATGTGATGACAGTTAGTCCTTTACTTCCGCGACTCTGTATCTATATTTGTGTATATCTCAATCATGTGATAGTGTTGGGTAAATGTCCCACTGTGATAACCTTTACTATACCGACGTGGGTTGGTATAACCGTACCGGTATAATGAGGGTCGTCACAGAGATTGGTATCAGAGCAACCGATTGAGATCTTACATAAATATACATGAATCATCATCCTCATTGCATGCTAAATCTTATAGATTGTCCACATGGGTAGAAATGACTAATAATGAATGGAAGATAGACAAGAAAATGGTTAGAAAACTTAGTAACCTAACTCTAATGGTGGCTGAAATTTTATTACAGCCATGGCTTCCCGTGGACGACGTGGAGGTGCGCCAGCTCGCGACGACGAGCAGAGGCGTGATGGTCAGGCGGAGCAACAGGCCCCAGCACCACGAGGCCCTGTGCTTCCCCCACCGCCGCCTGTGGACTATGGAGTGTTCATGCAAGGTCTGGTGCAGGCCATGCAGACCCAGGCACACACTCAGGCAGCACTTCAGGCCCAGTTGGAGGCCCAGGTAAATTAATAGAATAACTAAGTAGTCTGCTATTTGAATTGTATGCTATTGTGTTTATTGTATATCGTTTGTTGTTTAATGTAGCAGGCTCAGGCCCCAGCTCAGGACCATGGTGGACCTTCCATCATGGAAAGATTCAAGAGGATGCAGCCACCCTCTTTTAAGGGGGAGAGCGATCCGTTGCTAGCAGAGAGTTGGATGAGGGAGATCGAGAAAATCTTCCGGGCCATCAGGTGTGTGGATGAGGACAAGGTTACCTTAGCCACCTACATGCTACAGGTATGTGTTAGTTATGTGTTTCCTATTCCCTGTTAAGTTGAAGTTGTTTAGCGGTGCTCATGAAGGTTATGTTGCAGGAGAGAGCTGATGTGTGGTGGGCTTCGTTACTACGTACGCGGTTTGAGGATGGTGCGATTGATGTCGCTTGGGACGAGTTCGTGAGGCTCTTTCGGGCCAAGTTCGTCCCCGAGCACATCCAGGACAGGATGGAGCAGGAGTTCCTCACTTTGACTCAGGGCTCCATGACCGTACTTGAGTATGAGGCCAGGTTTGCAGAACTATCTAAGTATGCACCCCATATTGTGGCGGATGAGCGCAGGAAGGCGAAGAAGTTCGTGATGGGTCTCAGACCATCACTGAGGACGAGGCTCGTGGCGTTCGACCACCGCACGCTAGACGAGGCTCTCAGCGCAGCCTGCAGACAGGAAGGCGAAATGGAGCAATACTTGGAGGAGAAGAAGGCTTCGCAGAAGAGGCCGGCAGCAGCTTTCCAGAGGCAAGATAAGAGGAAGACGGTGTACCAGACACCGCAGAAATCATCGACAACCAGCAGCTATCAGGTACCTTCTGTACGTTCCTCTGGTGACAAGAAGGAGTGCCCTCATTGCGGAAGGGCACATGGTGGTACGGAATGTTGGATGATAGCGGGCAAATGCCTAAAGTGTGGGAGCAGCGACCACAAAATCAAGGACTGCCCTAGGCTTCAGCAGGGAGCTCAGCGAGGAGCGCCAGTACCAGCAGTGGCGGCAGCCGCGCCAGCGACAGGGCGACCAGGAAGGCCTCGAGCCCCGGCTCGAGTGTTTGCGTTAGCTCGTGAGGACGCCGAGCAGGCGGAGCATGTCACCGAAGGTACAGTCTTACTTTTCGGTGTGCACGCTCGGGTTTTGTTTGATACGGGTGCTACTCACTCGTTCATTTCCGAGCGGTTCGCTAGGCAGTTAGCCCTAGAGTCAGGCATAGAGTCTGAGGAGTTAGAGGTTCCTTTGTCTGTGCACACCCCTGCGGGTACGGTATCGACTAGGAAGTGTATTCCGTCGTTACCTGTGTGCATTGAGGATAGATTCCTAGATGGGTGTTTCTTCTTGCTAAAGATGAAGGACTATGATTGCATTCTTGGTCTGGATTGGCTAGAGGAGCATTATGCGCTAGTAGATTGTCGTAAGAAGAAGATTGTTTTCCGCATTCCTGGCGAGGACGAGTTCTCTCATCCCTTGCCAAAGAACTTAGCGGGAAAGTTAGTTATCTCTGCCATGAAGGCGATGCGTATGGTGAACAAGGGATGTGACGCATTTCTTGCCAGCGTTATGCTAGTACCCGATGCTAGTCCGTCACGGACTCTTGCAGAGATCGATGTGGTGCAGGACTTTCCAGATGTCTTTCCCGATGACTTGTCTGGATTGCCACCGGATAGGGAGATAGAGTTCACTATAGAGTTGCTTCCAGGCACCTCTCCTATCTCAAAGGCCCCATATCGGATGGCACCTGCAGAATTAGCCGAGTTGAGGAAGCAATTGCAAGAATTGCTTGATAAGGGATTTATTCGCCCTAGCGTTTCCCCTTGGGGAGCACCTGTATTGTTCGTCAAGAAGAAAGACGGGTCACTTCGGTTGTGCATCGATTATAGGAAGCTAAACCAGGTGACTGTGAAGAACAGGTATCCCTTACCTCGCATTGATGATCTGTTTGACCAGTTGCGAGAGGCATCAGTCTTTTCCAAGATTGACTTGCGATCTGGTTATCATCAGTTGAGGATTAGGAGTGAGGATGTGTCCAAGACGGCGTTTAGAACCCGTTATGGACATTATGAGTTTTTGGTTCTTCCCTTCGGATTGACCAACGCCCCTGCAGCGTTCATGGATCTCATGAACCGGGTGTTTAGTCCGTATTTAGATAGCTTTGTTGTTGTGTTTATTGACGATGTATTGGTCTATTCTCCGGATGAGGCCACGCACCGTCAGCATTTGAGGTTAGTCTTAGAGGTTCTCCGTGAGCACAAGCTGTATGCGAAGTTCAGCAAGTGCGATTTTTGGTTGCGCGAGGTTCATTTCCTCGGGCATGTTATCTCCGGCGCTGGTGTAGCTGTTGACCCAGCGAAGGTCCAGGCAGTTATGGATTGGGAAGTTCCCAGGACCCCTTCGGAGATTCGTAGCTTTATTGGGTTAGCTGGTTATTATCGGCGATTCATTGAGGGTTTCTCATCCATCGCCGCCCCCTTGACAAAGCTGACTCGGAAAGGTGAGAAGTTCGTGTGGTCTGAGGCATGTGAGCGTAGCTTTCAGCTATTGAAGGCTAAGCTTACTTCTGCTCCGGTATTGGTATTGCCTAGTGGTCTAGAGGGCTTTGCCATTTATACGGATGCATCTCAGATTGGTTTAGGCTGTGTGCTCATGCAACAAGAGAGGGTAGTAGCTTATGCTTCTCGTCAGTTGAAGGAGCATGAGAGGAACTATCCGACTCATGATTTGGAGTTAGCAGCTGTGGTTCATGCACTAAAGATCTGGAGGCACTACCTTTATGGTGTCAGATTTGAGGTGTTTACCGACCACAAGAGCTTGAGGTATCTTTTCTCCCAAAAGGAATTAAACCTGAGGCAGAGAAGATGGATTGAGTTCTTGAAGGACTATGACTTCGACCTTCAGTATCATCCTGGAAAGGCGAACGTCGTAGCGGATGCTCTTAGTAGAAAGAGGTCTTCGCTCCAGCAGGATTGGAAGATGTTGGAGGATGCAGCGTGCTCTATGACCGAGTTAGAGCCATCGTTGTGTCAGGCTTTTGTAGCTCAGCTATCCCTTAGATCCTCAGTCTTGGATGAGGTGATTGAGCAGCAGAAAGCCGATCCTAGATTGTTAGAGTTAGTAGGTAAGGCGGGCATTGCTCGTGATGAGGACGGTGTGATTAGATTTCAGCACCGTGTTTGTGTCCCCGATGTAGTAGATGTCCGTGAGCATGTGTTAGCGGAGGCTCATAGATCGCGATTCTCTATTCATCCGGGTAACACTAAGATGTATCAGGATTTGAAGAGATCATTTTGGTGGTCCGGCATGAAGAAGGATGTTGCGGATTATGTGTCTAGATGTCTAGTATGTCAGCAGGTGAAAGCCGAGCGGCAGCGACCATCCGGCCTTATGCAAAGGATGGATATCCCCGTATGGAAGTGGGAAGCTGTCACTATGGATTTCGTATCGGGTTTGCCTCGATCTAGAAGGGGCAATGACTCGATTTGGGTAGTTGTAGATAGATTCTCGAAGACTGCTCATTTCTTGCCTATGAAGAAGAAGCAGTCAGTAGAGAGCTTAGCTAGATTGTATGTTAGTGGTATCGTTAGGTTGCATGGTGTGCCGAAGTCGATCATTTCGGATCGAGATCCGAGATTTACTTCGAGGTTGTGGAAGGGTCTTCAGGATGCGTTAGGTTCGGAGCTTAAGCTCAGTTCGGCGTTTCATCCCCAGACCGATGGACAGTCCGAGAGGACTATCCAGACGCTCGAGGATATGTTGAGAGCGTGTGTTCTGGATTGGAAGGATGATTGGGAGCGTCATTTACCTCTTGTGGAGTTCGCATACAACAACAGCTTTCATGCTAGCATTGGAATGGCTCCATTCGAGGCGTTGTATGGTAGGCCCTGCAGATCTCCTTTATGTTGGGAGGAGACTGGTGATAGGCAGTTGATCGGACCGGAGTTGGTTCAGGAAACTTCGGATAAGATCCAGCTTATCAGAAAGAGGCTTGTTGCGGCACAGGATAGGCAGAAGAGTTATGCCGACAACAGGAGAAAGGATTTGGAGTTCGAGGTTGGCGATCATGTCTTCTTGAAGATATCGCCTACTCGAGGTGTTGTCAGGTTTGGCAGGCATAGCAAGCTAAGCCCTAGGTTCATTGGCCCGTATGAGATTCTCAGACGTTTGGGCAACGTGGCGTACGAGCTAGCTTTACCCCCAGCTTTAGCTAGCGTTCACCCGGTATTCCACGTATCTATGCTCAGGAAGTATGTCCGAGATCCGTCTCATGTGATTAGTCACGAGCCAGTGGAGATCCAGCCAGATCTTTCGTATGTCGAGCAACCGGTAGCCATTCTTGACCGGAAGGTGCAGCATCTCCGGAACAAGAGTATCGCGTCGGTGAAAGTTCTATGGCGGAACTTCTCACGTGAGGAGGCTACGTGGGAGCTTGAGGATGCGATGAAGAAGAAGTATCCCCTTTTGTTTGAGTAGTGTCGTTCTAACTTCGAGGACGAAGTTTTCTTTAAGGGGGAGAGGGTGTAAGACCCTCGAATTTCCGTAGTATTTCTTTCGTATTTATGTGTGTATATTGTGCTTGTGTATGTATGTACGTACTTACGTAGGTATTAAAATAGTATAATTACGTGTACATGTGTTTATATTAAACGTAAATAATGTATGTATTGCATGGTGATAGTATGAATATAATACATGTACATATTGCATGTATAGAGCTTGTATGCATGGTTTTCTGCATAATTAGGGTTCTGGCCGAAGGCCACCTTGGCGTCAACCCCAGGCCGTTGAGGTGGTGTCAGCGTCCAGACATGGACGCCAACACTAGCTCCGGCGTCCAGCGATCTGGACGCCAACTTCTCTGCCCTGCATGCGCAGCAGAGCTGCTGTCTTCTGAAACAAGGCATGGCAACCATTGGGGGATGTCCCCCAACGGCTCCAAAACTGTCAGATCGGCATGGTGAGTGGGTGAAGGCCTCCCCTACTTCCTGAACCCGAAATGGCCTCTCCCCACTACCCATTTTCACACTTGCAAGAAGAGAGAAGAGGAGAGAAAACCCTAGAGCTTCCTGTGAGAAAACCTGAAGTTTGGAGGCTTTGATCCGGCGATCCAAGGCTTCTTCTGGAGATCTACTTCGACAAGGAGGAAGACAACATAACCGGCTACACATCCCCGGCCCTGGATTTCAGAGGGGAGCATCACAGAAGCCGGAGTGGAGGCATCTTGGAGGCTTCTTGGGACTGCCCAAGGAGAGCTTCTCCAACTAATTTGATCCCTTTAGGAGTTTTTCCAAAGGCAAGTAACCCTTCCACATTGTCCATGTATGTGTCTAGGAGGTTTTTATCATTTTTATAGATTTTCCTCGTGTCCTGGATCCCCTACATTCACCATTATTCAGAGCTCGGACTGTGTTTTTACACAGGTCCGAACTTGACGGCAAGACCCATTGACGTTGAGATCTTGAGTCAGCGGCCAACGATGTTGCCGCCAACTCTTGTAAACGTCCGTAGTATGCCGTTTAGTTCTTCTTGACAGAACAGTGAACTGTTCTGCCCTATATCTTTAATTTCCGGGTTTCTACGCATGAGGATATAATGTAAATTTTATATGTTATGTAAAATAGGTAATGTGATGTGTGTGGAATTTCCTGTATTTTTCTGTAGATGGCATAATTTATTAGAATTATTGAAAAGCATGTGTAGGAAAGAGGTTATGCTTGGTTAATTTGTTTTTCCATGATTTCTGAGGAGTTAAATGCTGTAGAATTTTATGAACCATGTTTATATGTATCAGTCCATGCCCTGCAAATTTGGGAATTTTCCCATATCCATGTGAATTCTTATAATTCCTACAATGAGAAATAGAAAGCATGTGTAGACCTTGTGAAAATTCTAGTAAATCATATGTTGGGAAATAAATTCGGGAAAAAATTTCTGTGCTAATATGTATGTGTGGTTCATGACTGTGCATGATCAAATCTGAAATCCATGTCATGTTCTATGTGGACTTAGTTTAAGAATGGCATGAAACTGAATGTTTTAATTTCTATAAATGCATGTGAATTCAGAAAAATGTGAAAATTTGTATGTGTGTTATTATACCCGAAAACAGCATGTGGTAAAATTTTCGGGAAAATTTGATAACAGTAGCCTACACTATGAGATTTTCATGTGAAAATGAGTATAAACACATGTATCATGATTAAGGTTAGATAAGGTGTGTTCCAATTAATCCATGAGAGCTACTAAATGCTTGAATTCTGTTATTAGTAGCATCATGCTAGGGATGAACAGAACCATGTGCATAAACAAGAAAGTGTGAAAATCATATGTGAAACATGTGTTAATCGGAATGTGTAATGTGTAAAATGTGCCGTGTGTGACACTGCTTCCATAGAGGGCTGTGGAACTGTATCATGGAAAAGTCCCCATGAGAAGGTTCAATGTGTTAAGATATCCTAAGGGCATTAGGATGAAATCCTGGAGGTGGACAAGTACCACTGGTTAGGGTGGAGACGTGTTCTCCCGGTCTGCGCAGTGCCAAGAGTCATCACTGTATTGCCTAGGTGATGTGCTATGTGTTATGTGTATGTGATGTGTCCTTCTAGTGGTGGTTTGGACTATGTGTCACGGCAAATAAATTGTGAAATGTGTATATGTGAACATGTGTAAAATGTGTATATGTGAACATGTGTAAATTGTGTATATATGTGAGCATGCAAATGTGAAATGTGAAATCATGTGAACCATTTATGTTAGAATGTGAACATGTGTACATGTGAAATGCTTGAAAAATGAACCATGTGGAATATGGGAATGTGTAACCATGTGAAGTGAATGTGTTAGATATGTTACGTAAATTCATGCTATGATATTTCTAATCCCATATAAATTGCTATCATGTTATAGTCAAATTGGAAGTGTAGTCTTCATGTGATTAATGAGTAGAAAGCATGTGATAGGAAGTGTTATTTGAAACATCTTAAACCATGTACCATGTGTTTTGATTTTGTAGAAATACCATGATAGGTTGTCTCTCATAAATGTTCAAGCATGCTATATGTTGCCTTGCAAATTGAAATAGTAGACCCTACTATGATGTATGCATGAATGATGTGTATGGAGCTACTTGCTGAGTCTTTTAGACTCACTCCTTGCTTCGGCGTACAGGTGTAGTTGGTGACACACCTTTGGAGGAGACAGTGGAGAGCGACTCCGAGCGTGGAGATTAGCTGGTGGAGTTGACGTAGTGTCCCTTTTTGTTTCATAGTATGTGAATTGTAGCTTGTATTAGAGTTATCATTATGTAATTGTGGACAAACTATGTATTAAATGTAGAACTTTAATTTTGTGGACAATGTAGCTTGGTTTAATTTCAATTATGAAAGTTTAGTCTTTTATTTTGTTATATGGATCATGTATGATAAATGTGGATGATGGAATGTGATGACAGTTAGTCCTTTACTTCCGCGACTCTGTATCTATATTTGTGTATATCTCAATCATGTGATAGTGTTGGGTAAATGTCCCACTGTGATAACCTTTACTATACCGACGTGGGTTGGTATAACCGTACCGGTATAATGAGGGTCGTCACACCATCATCAGTTGTCGTATAGATATATATTCTCAACACTATTATTAGGATATTGTGAAATCCTAACTTTTTGTGCCACTGGGATCCGATGCTTTAGATTAATATCAAAAACTCCCTTTTGATATTTGTCTGCCCTGGCTAGGGACTCCATTACATCGTTTCCTTATGTATTCTCCCTCTGTGTACCGAGGGCAAATGATCCCTTATTGACCACTCAATCCCCTTCGAAGGTCTTCCGTTGTGTCCGAACTTTGACTGTTTAGAATATCTTGAATAGAGATTCATAGTCCAAGCTCAAAACACAAAAGTCTACCAACAAGGTGTCTTTGGTGTCTAAGGTCTAAGGACCATCTATACAACTGTGACAATCGAATCTTTCTAACTGACAGTTAGGTACAATACCATCTAGTGATTCTATTGGATCAGTTCAGTGAACTCTTTGTCTAAAGAGCACCTATTGTTTCTCCTTAGTGTCTCCACACACATGATTATGAGATCAGTCATCCTCATCATATGAGAGGTAGTAAACAATACTATTCTAACCGGATATCTGATGTCCTTCTAAGGTAACCTCCGAATAGGAACATTTAGAATATGTGTTTATTGAGTGAGTAGTCTCATTAGTATAATCACACATCATTGTCTACTTACTATTGCACATGTTCATGGACTTTATTATAATACCAACATAGTAAAATAATAAACAAAAACCATTTTATTAATAATTGAACAAAATGATACAATATCAGATTGGCTTGTTGTCTACCTATGAGTAACAAAACAAACAAGGACCTAATGCCCCAAATTGTCTAGGTAGGCAGTAAGAAACAATCTCAACGACAAATGGCACAAGAAGGTCCTCCGACCCACGGTGTCACAAGGAAACGATAGCACGAGGGGAGCAACCAGCTCAACCCAAAAACAATTCAAGGGGAGATAACTCCACCAGAAGGTCGCAACAATGCACACCGTGGCAACACAACACCATAGTGGAGCATCACCAGCTCAGCAACCAACAAAAAGCAAAGGATAGAGACACACAACGAGTCTCTTCCACACACGAGAGACATAAAACCACAACGCAAGACTGGTACTTCCACAAGAAGCTCAGCTAGCCAGATATCGACTGCACTCACCAGACCACCATCAGTGAGAGCATGTCAGGCGTGAGAAAACAAAGCAAACCACCCAAACCAAGGGAACACACAAAGTCCCACCAACGCAACTGAGAAACTTGGAAACGAACAACAAGGCAAGCTAGCCAATGCAGTAGCCAGACGCACGGCCAAGTGCACAACACCTTGACCAAAAATGCCAAAGCAGACTGTAACACAAAAAGTCCAACCAACAATAATGATAGCTCAACTCTATAGAGAGATAGAGAGCAGTGACAACCAAAACAACACGAAGCAGCCATGGGAAGGACCTCCACTAGGAACGACAGAAAGTCGTTCTAGGAGAACTTCATTAGAATAGGCAACCAAACCAACGACACACTTCAAACCATAGGGGCAACACAACGGTGGCCCGAAACGAACACAGAACACTCCTGGGAAGACCTCTACCAGAAACGACAAAGGGCGATCCTTGGAAGAATCTTCACCAGAATGCACAACCTAAGCGACCAAACAACACAGATCTTTAGAGAGAACACCGCAGCAAGCAAAAGCAATGCAAGACAGTTCTGAGAGAACCTCCACCAGAACCACCAAGGCACAGTTCTGGGAAAACCCACCAGAGCGCACCAGCCAAAACAACAACATACCTCAAACCCTAAGGTAGCACAGCGACAGACGGAAACGAGCACGGAACAATCATAGGAGAAACCCTCACCAAGATAACCACAAACGGTTCTGGGAAACCTCACCAGAACACAGGGCAACCAAGCAATGCACCTCAACCCAGAGGGCAATGCAACAACCAAAAACAAGCACAACATAGTTCTAGAGAAACCTCACTTCCGCCAGAACCAACAGAGAAGAACTCTGGGAGCACCTCACTAGAGCTCACAACCAGCCAACATAAGGCCAACATACAAGCACAGACAAGTGTTGTAGTGCTCAACCAGTGATGCAACATGGCACACAGAACATCTACTTAGCCCGAGCAACAATGCCGACCATGTAGAGTATAGAGCACGACATCGTACAAACAAGGGACCACACACACAACCAACACAGCACACATCCCAAGAACAAGGGGACAGCCAACAACGCAGGGACACCTTCGACCAGTTCCACAGACAACAATCCTGCACCGGTGAAGGCCATACCACACGCAGGCTCCCTTAGGCATAGTGGCGCATGCACCCAAATGTGCCGAAGACGACTAGGAGCACCACACCTGGACTTGCCTGCAATCATCCTCCGCAAATGGAAGACCACTGCTAGCGAGTCCACCACCAACCATGCCACCATGACACGAACACACCAAGTGACTACACTCGCCACGCACGCGGCATAGCAACAACTGCAACACTCCTGTAGGATGCACACAGACCTTGGAGGGAAGTCGCACACCTGTAAAACAATTGAATGCACAAGCCTTACTCTAGACGGAAGGTGTCAACAACGTACTATTACCATTCTTTGGGACAAGTATAGTTATTAACTCATTACAAATCTCAGTAGACCCATGCTCTGATACCATCTGTCATGACCTGAGCTTTCGGACCCCCACTAGGGACCCCAAAGTTCGCGCCACCACCCACGGATCCGAAGACCTGGAAGGGTTAGAAAAATAGTCTAGCATGATATGTACTGAATTTAAATAACTATAACAAGATATATAGTTGTTCAGAATGTCCCAAGTAAAAGCACATGTACAAGAAGAAAGGTGCAGTTCTTAAGGGGCATACCCTGAGAACTTGCAAAGCACAACTTTCAAGTCACTTAGATACAAGAGCTCACAACGCTCGCTCTCACTGCTACTGACAGCACACGGCGCCACCGTCGCCTCCACAAACTATTCGACATCGAGCTCCCATGAAGACGAGCTCCTAGCTAAAGGGAGTAGGGGTGAGACTCGCAAAAAAGGCCCAATAGGGATTTCGAGCAAATCATTATTTAAGTCAAAGAGAATCCTTGTTTAAGTAAAAGAGAATCATTGTTTTTGAGAAAATCATTGTTTAAGTTAAAGTGAATCGTTATTTTTGAGCAAAATCATTGTTTAAGTCAAAGTGAATCGTTGTTTTCTAGCAAATCATTGTTTATGTTAAAGCGAATCATTGTTTAAGATAAAGCGAATCCTCATTTTCGAGCAAATTGTTGTTTAAGTCAAAGCGAATCGTTATTTTCGATCAAATCGTTGTTTTTCAGCAAATCATTGTTTAAGTGACCTATCGAATCGTTGTTTCTATAAAGGAATTCGATGTGTACTTAGAAACATATGTAATGAAGTTCAGATAGCAGTAAGTGAGGATAACTTACACAATTTTCTAGAGTTATTTCCTGTGAGTGAACTTCAGAAAGAGTTGTTGGAAACCATTTTTTCAAGGTTTTGTTAATCACCAAAAATACTTAAAATAAAATATTATTTATTTATGCAGATGGACTGATCATCAATCTCCCCCTTTTTGGTGATGACAGAACATAAAAAGGATTGCATGTATAGAAACAGTAAGAATTGAAATTTGTTTTGCAAAAATTTAAATTTAAATTTTAGGGTATGTCTTTCAGAATACTTTCTCCCTCTTTTTGTCATCAAGCAAAGAGAATTAGATAAGCAGAAAAGAAAGTATAGATAGACAAAGATAAATGGGAGCCAAAAGTATTAGATTTCATTACTTAATGGGGATCAGAAATGTAGAAGGTAGGAGACAAAAGTGGAGCATGGCGAGTAATGATTGGCCAAGCCTGGAGTTCCTGCTCTTCAAAATAGTTTTTAAAAGCACCCCAAGCCATAGTGTAGGAAGGCCCCATATCAGGAAGCATCCTCTAGATGTGCAGTTGCCTCTGAGCTTCAATGAAATTGGCATATTCATCCTTGCTAAAGGAGGATCTGTACAAGCTAGTAGTGACAAAACTAGCATGCTGCAGAAATTTTTCGATGGATATAGGGTAGAAAATCTTCTGCTAGTTCAGTTCCCTCTTCAGAGGTTCATAGACTTTGTACCTTTCAATCCAAAGGGCAAAAGGATCTTGAACCAAATTGATTGAGTTGAGTTCCAAGAAGTCTTTGACAGAAAGAGAAGGTTTACCTGATCTAAACATAGAAGAGTTCAACACATCCAACTGCTAAATAGCTTGATGATAAGCTTCTCCCATTCAGATGGTGAGAGCCTTTCACATTCAGACAGGAGGGGAGCAAGGACATCAGACTTGATAAAACCCCTGTGATACTCCGAGAATAGAAATCAGTGGAAGGCAAGAGGAGCACTCTGTCGGACTGTTATTCTGGCCATCACTCTAGAAAATCATTCAAAGATAGAGGGACCCACAACAGAGTCCATGAGAAAGGAATGAAGCTTGGGTAGGAAGACAACCTCTGGCAATTGAAGAGTCGCAAAGTCCACCTGAAGAGAAGTGTTGACTGGGTTTTTCGTCCTGAGCTGTGCAATGTCTCCCCTGAACTGACCAAGCTGAATTTCTGTTAGTTTGTTGATAAATCTATAGTCTTGAAAATCTGGAAGTGCCGGATCAACTTGATTTCCCTCTAGATGAAGGGACCCCAAGTATTCCTATGGTGAATAACAAACCACTCAGATAGTGTAAGTTGGTGGTCTGAGGGTGGAAACTTGTCAGATCTAGCAAGCACAAAATTCCTGTAGAGAGACTGATGGCCCCGAACCCACTGATCTTCAGTCTTAGATTCAGCTAGGGAGAAGATTTTGGACTGATCTGATTTGGATATTGGAGAGAGAGGAAGAACAATAGTAAGATGTTCTGTTAGATTAAGATGAGGGAGGCCAAAAATAACAGCAAATGTGTATTTTTGAAGATATTCACAATAGAGAGATCTCCTTCTATTTTCAACAGAAAGAGAGAACCAAAGGGGAGAGAATCTAGGTTTAGAAGAGAGAGAAAGTTCTTTAGAGATTTTCCTCTTCTTAGGGCAAGACTGGAAGAACTAGTCCTGTGAACATGGGAGGACACAGAGAGGACTGAATGAAGGATTGCTTCTTCAAATTCATCTTTGATGTCCTATATGATGTGGCCTTGAACACGAGCACCCTCCGGAATGATGGTGATGAAGGATGGAGGAGTGGGTGGATGAAAAGAAGAGAAAGAAGTAGAAGGAGGAGGTACAGATGGTCCAGTAGATGAGGGGCCAGTAGATGAGGGACCAGCTGAGGATGATGCTGGAGGTGCCTCAAAGGTTGGAGGAGGAGGAATTGCAGAAGAAGAAGTGGGTGAAGAGGAGCTGGTAGTAGGAAAAGGTGTAGGTGAGGAGATGTGTTTTGGAAGAGGCTTCTTAGAAGGTTCAGGTGCTGGAGGGGAGAGAAGGAGGGAGGTAGAGAAGAAGGAGCTAGAGTCTGAAAAGTAGAAGGGACAGGTGGCTCTAGGGGCACGGCAGCTTCTTCTACATGTTCTTGAATTCTGACTGGTTCTACCACTGACTCCACTGGCCCTGGTGGCCCAGCACTAACATCTTCCACTGGCCCTAATAGCCCTGAATCTTCAGAAGATGGCTCTGGAGACCTTGACTCATCTAATGGCCCTGATGGTTGACTACCTCTTCAGAGGGTCCTGGTGGCCAGACAATCTCTTTAGCAATTGGCCCTGATGGCCTTGATTCCTCAACAACTGGCCCTGATGGCCCAACCTCCTTGATGGCCTCAGAAGGCCCTGATTTCTGTGGAGCAAGTTGTTTGGGAGCAAGAGGGGCAGGAGAGGATAATTGCACCCTCACAAAGTCTGAAAGACTCGTCATTAGTTGTTGCATGCTTCCCAACTCACTTCTCATCTTCCGGAGCTCGACTTTAACTGCTCCAATCTCCTTGGCTTTAGTGCTCTGACTCAGAAAAATAGATTGAACTTCAGATTGTAGTGAGCACAGAATCTCCCCATGTGCATTTAATCTATTGATGACAGGTTTCATGTGCACATGAATTCTCTTCTTCTTTGATCTGTGGTGTGCCTTCCTGGTGAGTAAGGGAATTCTTGAGGCAACACCATTTCTTTTTCCACCGAAGCTGTTAGAGGGCTCCACAACATCATCTGAAACATCTTCCACAATCCTTCCTAGAATGGATCTGTAGGAGCACTAGCAGAAGGCTCCCCCTGAGCTGGAGCATCTTCCATTTGAACATCTGCTGTGTGGCTTGGTGCCACAACTTCTGGAATAACTATTTTCTGACTTTCTTCCATATTAACATCTCAGCAGGAATATTTGGGATGATTCTTCATGAGTCTCTTCCTGTTTCCCCTCAATATGAGAAACAGTCGCCAATGATTCTTCAATAACAGATGCAATGACTGTTGAGGGGGTTTCAACTCCAGATGACTGCCTAACGGGCTCAATATGCTCAGGAGCTATTTCCTCTATCCTTCTTCCAACTGTAACAGGTTCTTCAACCTTGACTTCTGCTTCTTCCTCTTAGACAATTGGAATTTTAGGAGCTCCTCCAATGATTGCCTCTCCTTCCACCGCAGAGGTCTTGGTCCAAACGTTTACCACTAGAGAGACACTAGTCTTCTTCAAATTCCTGGACCGAATAGGCTGGCCCATCTTCTCCATTACGTCTCTCTTCAGGTCAATGCCATAGTGCTTGAAAATCCTGGTCAGCAAATGGGCATAAGGAAGTGATACATTCAATTTATTCCTTTTGTCCCATATCATCTCTACAACAAATTTCATCCTCTTAATTATAACTTGAGCCATATTGATATCCTGATTCTGGATGGCCCAAAACATCATGTCTGAATCTCCTTTTGGACAAGTTGAGAAGGTGACACTCCTTGAACTAATATCTGGCAGACTATAAAATGAAGAATTCTGTTGAACGCATTCAGCTGGTTGATATCAATCTTTCCATCTTTCCATCTGTACTCTGCTCCGATAATTCCTAACCCCTTAGCATGAATATCAACAGTGTCTACCCCACTGCGACCGACTATAGATACACAAAATAGTCGCTCCAAAAGATCATAAGTGATAAGAATGGGGGTACCTTTAACTGAGGAGGAGAGGGACCCATCTTCTTCTATCTTCGGGCAGGTGTAGAATGCCTTGGCTAGGTCTGGGTAGCTCGGCTCAGAAACTGTAATTAGCCTCGACCACTTCATCCTCTAAATAGCTTCCACAATACTGTGCATCCCATGCTTCTCAAGATCTTCAATGTCCACTGCCTTGTTCCCACATAGCTTGATCTTCACAGCCGCAAACCATTCCTGCTGATCCGCAGTGAGGAAGGCGACGCTGTAACCACCTACGCTGCCGGAACTTCCAGAAGCGGCCATGGATTTGAACAAGGAGAGTTTCTGGAGGATTGTGGGGAAGAAAAGAACAGAAGCCTTCAAGAAATTTGAGCGGGAACAGAGAAGTTCTTCGAAATTGCACTGAGGGGATTCTGGAATTGATGAGGGTTTATCGCACCAGGCAAATTAAAAGAGATAAGAGAGAGAGAGAGAGAGAGGAAATGTGACGGCCCTCATTATACCGGTACGGTTATACCAACCCACGTCGGTATAGCGAGAGTCCTCACAGTGGGACATTTACCCAAACGATACATACAGTTGAGATACACGCGAATATACAACAAAGTAGCGGAAGTAAAAGACAACTGTCTCCATTCATTCATCATCCACATTTAACATACCTAAAGTTTGCAATTTAACCACAAGGAACTATAGTTCACATAATTTAAATTGCTGAAATTTAAATACATAATGTCCACATTTATACATCCTTTTCATGATAACTCTAATACGATGTTCATATTACATACTATGAAATGCACAAGTCACAAGGAACTCCAAAGTCTAATCTCCGCGCTCGGTGTCCGTCTCCACTGTCTCCTCCAACGGTGCCACATCACCAACTACACCTGTACGCCGAAGCAAGGAGTGAGTCCAAGGACTCAGCAAGCAACACTACTCATAACATACACGTATAAGTCATGGTGGTTTCTACATGCACATTCAAAATTTTTAACACATGGCATGCTAATCGTTTGAAGGTTTCGACCTATCATGAAAGTTTTACAAATTTATACATGGATCATGCTTTCAGATTTCTAAGAATAAAACTTTCCTATCACATGCTCTCTATTCAATTTACTCATGAAATTTTGCCTTTGAAGAACCAAGACATGAGAGCTACCCACATGAACATTGTGCATATATGAAAGGAAAACACGACTAGCATGGATCTTACATGTTTTTAAACACATACTTAGATATTTTCATATGCTTTAAGTTGCTGGTTTCACATGGTTTAATGGCTGTAAACCTACACATGAGAACTACAATATTGCTTAAAACAAATCATGTGAACAACCAATCATGCTACTTGCATACGTGCTCATCAATTATCCCTAACATGGATTCTAGACATTTTTGCGCATATAAACATGATGATAACGACATGAATTTACTGATTTCACATGGTTTCAGATTTGTCTCACATGGATTTCAATATCATATCCTCACATTTAGAATTTCACATTTTCTTTACACAAGTTTCCTCTTTCACATGGTTATACTTTACACATACACATTCACATTGTTCACTTACACATTTACACATGAACACATACACATTACACATTTCACATTACACATTTTAGGTGCCGTGACACATAGTTCAAACCACCAAAGAAGGACATATACACATCACATTACACATAGACGCCATCTAGGCATTCCAATGGCGACTCTTGGACTGCGCAGACCGGGAGAACAAGTCTCCACCCTAACCAGTGGTACTTGTCCACCTCCAGGATTTCCCCCTAATGCCCTTAGGGTCACTTACACATTGAACTTTCTCAGGGGGACTTTTGCCTAATACAGCTCCACTGCCCTCTACGGAAGCAGTGTCACATTGGCACAGTTACACATTTACATATTTTACCGGTTTGCACATGGTTTTACACATAGCACTTTTCATCTCATTCACTTTCTCACTCATATGCATTTCTCTATTTTTCCTGACATGGCACTACAGATTTCAGGAGTTTAACACACAGTAAATTTGACCAATCAAGTTGGGTTTAAGCAATATCTAATCACATTACGATAACATATATAGATTACTATATTTCACATGGAAAATACATAACTTCTTCTATACTGGTCCAAATGACCTGAAATTTTAACCACATGCTATTTTCGGGTTCTAGATCATACATTCAATTTTTTAGATGTTTCTGAGCTAATTGGGATTTACAGTAAATAAAACACCTTTTTCGCATGCCATTCACAATTTAGGTTGACATAGAGTTTAACACATCATGCATTTTTACCACTTACTATTTGAACAAAGACTACTATTATATACATGATTTGAGAATACAGAATTATCCTAAATCATACATCTATAGATCGATCACCACAAATCATTCTTGCATGCCGTTTTATTACCGAACCGAGTTTATTAGTAATTTATACAAGCATGGACAATTTATCAAAAACTGAGTACATGTATACTGATCCACAAATCTTCATGGTCTAATAAAACTGAGGCATTCAGACTAATCCTAATCATAAAGCATAAATTTGGCAAGATCATCAACAAGTCATACTTACAAATTCATGGAATACACTCTTCTAACATCCATCACCACACATCACACTCATCCACACACCACATTTAACAATATACATAGTGTATAGGGTTACCATATATCCTCATCACGGAAACCATACCGAAAATAGTTATAGGAAGGGCAGAACAGGTCACTGTTCTGTACAGAGGAACTTGGCGGCGGTCTCTGGCCGCTGACTCAGGGTCAGCAGCATGGTCGATGGATGCCAAGCATGATATCAGCGTCCATTGACCTTGCCGTCAATGCAGGTCTGTGCAGAAACACAGACCCGAGCTCTCAAGTTTGAGTGAATGGGAGGGTCTAGGACTCGAGGGAAAATTCATAAAAATAGTAGAAACGACCTAGACACATACGGGGACATTATGGTTAGGTCACTTGCCTTTTAGAAAATGCTCAAATGGGTCTAGGGTGTTGGTGAAGCCCTCCTTAGGCAGTCCCAAGAAGGTGCAGAAACGCCTCCTAGATCTTCTTCCTCCGGGCTCCTGGATGATCTCCACAGCAGGGGGATGTCGGGGAAGCCTCCTCCTTTGCTCCAGCTATCCTCTTGTCGTGGAAGATGGCCGGATCTAGCTCCAGGAAGTCGGATCTTTGGGTGCAAAGAGTGGGGTTTTCTCAGTTTTTCTTCTAGGGTTTTCTTTCTCTCTTTTCTCCTCTTGCAAAGGTGAAGAGAGGGCTGGGAAGAGGTAGATCCGGGTTCACACATAAGGGGAGGCCTCTCTCCCACTCACAAGGTGACATGACAGCTCTCAGAGCCGTTGGGGACAGCCCCCAATGGCTGAGCTTTCTTGTTTCAGAGGTTTCTGGCTCTACTGCGCATGCAGGCCAGATAAATAGGCGTCCATATCGCTCGACGCCAGGATTAGTGTTGGCGTCCATGTCTGGACGCTGACACCACCTCAACGGCTAGGGGTTGACGCCAAGGTGGCCTTCGTCCAGAACTCTAAAATATGCAGAAAACTATGCACACCATGCATATATACATGCAATATGTATATGGTAGTGTATCCATACTATCACCATTCATTACATGCATTATTTACATCTAATATAAACATATGCACACGTAATTATACTAATCAATACATACGTAAATATGTATATACATACACAAGCACAAATATACACACACAAATACAAATAATGCGACGAAAATTCGAGGGCCTTACAGGAAATCGATGATGCATGACTTATGGACTTAACGGCAGGTCATGAAGTCGCCTTTTTGAAATGGCAGAGTAATAAATGCAGATAACGACAAAAGAGAAGATAACGCAAATAATAAAGAATTAAACTGAAATGACGTAGCAATTTATGGCGTAAGCAATAAAGGATTTGCTTAAATTTTAGCGAGAAGATTAAGTGTTATTCTAAAATTTATTGTTTCAGTTACATGCAGATGTATCTGTTACAAATTACACATGCCTAATTCCCTTCTACGAGACGTAAATCTCTCTTTAGGTAAGGCCTTTGTAAAGATATCTGCTAACTGATTCAGAGTATCTATGAAAGAGATATTTATATTACCATTAGCTACATGAACTCTAATAAAATGATATCTAAGCTCTATATGTTTCGTCCTAGAGTGTTGTACTGGATTTTTCGTGAGATTTATCGCAGTTGTATTGTCGCACAGCAATAAGATTGTCTTGATGTGCAGTCCATAGTCCTGAAGTTGTTGTTTTATCCATAGGAGTTGAGTGCAACAGCTCCCAGCAGCTATGTATTCAACTTCAGCTGTTGATAGTGCTACTGAATTTTGCTTCTTTGAGGACCACGAAATCAAACATCCTGCAAGAAATTGACAATTTCCACTGGTGCTTTTTCTATCTACCTTACATCTAGCATAGTCAGCATCAGAATATCCAATTAAACTAGTTTCACATGATTTTGGATACCATAGTCCTATGTCATGAGTTTTAGCTAAATATCTAAAAATTATTTTATCAGATATTAAATGGGATTCTTTAGGATCCGATTGATATCTAGCACACATACATACACTAAACTAGATGTCTGGTCTACTAGCTGTCAAGTAAAGTAATAACCCTATCATACCTCTGTAAAGTTTTTGATCAACTTTCTTACCTTCCTTATCACTATCTAACCTTGTGGATGTGCTCATTGGAGTGGACAGTGGTTTAGCATTGTCGAACCCGAATTTCTTCAACAATTCTTTGGTGTACTTTGCTTGACAAATATGTGTACCTTCTTGGCTTTGCTTGATTTGTAATCCAAGAAAATAGTTGAGCTCTCCCATCATGCTCATCTCAAATTCTCCGTGCATGAGCTTTTCAAAGTACTTGCACAAAGATTCATCAGTAGATCCAAATATAATGTCATCTACATAAATTTACATAAGTAATTTGTTATTGGCTTTTGATTTAATAAACAGTGTGCTATGTACCTGACCTCTAATAAAGCCAGATTTAGCAAGAATGTACTAAGTCTTTCATACCAAGATTTAGGTGCTTGCTTTAAACCATATAATGATTTATGCAATTTAAAAACATGGTTTGGAAAATCTAAATCATCAAAACCAAGAGGATGTTCTACATGGACTTCCTCTTTTATATAACCATTTAAAAATATAGATTTTATATCCATTTGGAATAGTTTTAAATCCAATGCATATGCATAAGCAAGTAAAATTCTAATAGCCTCTAGTCTACCCACTGGTGCATAGGTTTCATTGAAATCTATGCCTTCCTCTTGGGAATAACCTTGAGCAACCAGTCTAGCCCTGTTTCTAGTGATAAAACCAGCTTCATCCAATTTGGTCTTGAACACCCATTTGGTGCTAATCATAGGATGATCTGATGGTCTCGAAACAAGGGACCAAGCTTCATTTCTCCTGAATTGATTAAGTTCATCTTGCATGGCTAAAATCCAAGATTCATCAGACAGTGCTTCATTGACAGTCTTCGGCTCAATTTGAGACACAAATACTAGATATTCACAAGGAATAACATTACCTCTAGTTCTTACCCCATCCGATGGATCTCCAATGATGTTGTCTGTAGGATGATACTTTTTGTACCTCCATTCCTTTGGAAGATCATTATGGATAATATCTTTTTGTTGTAGTTCTTCCTATGGTGGATCTTCACCATCTTTGATAGATGTTTCCTTCAGTTTCTTGGAGAGAATTTCTACATTTTCATCATCACTATCGACTTCCTTCTTCAAGGAAGGGTTAGACTCATCAAAAATAACATGAATAGTTTGCTCAATTAAAAGACTTATTTTGTTGAAAACTCTATAGCCTTTAGGTTTAGAAGTGTACCCCATAAAGATCCCTTCATCGGATTTGGGATCCAGCTTACCTATGTCTCTTTTACCATTGTTGTGAATGAAGCATGGACATCCAAACGTTCTAAAATGGCTGATCCTGGGCTTCCTTTGCTTGTACAGCTCATATGTCGTCTTCTTTAGAATTGGCCTGATCATGACTCTATTTATGATATAACATGCTGTATTTATAGCTTCTGCCCAGAAGTATCTTGGAAGATTGTATTCGGATAGCATGGTTCTACCCATATTCAACAAGGTTCTGTTCTTCCTCTCAACTGCTCCATTTTGCTGTGGTGTTCTAGGTGCTAAGAAATTATGTTCTATACCTTGATCATTACAGAATTCTGTAAATCTGTCTTTCTGAAATTCTCCTCCATGATCCGAACGAATGCCAATGACGCTGAACTTCTTATCCTTTTGAACTATTTTGTTGAACTTCACAAAGCTTACAAAAGTGTCACCTTCATGCTCTAAAAATGATACCCATGTGAATCTTGAAAAATCATCGACTATTACAAATCCAACGTTCTTTCCTCTCAGGCTGGTGGTTCTCATTGATCCAAATAGATCCATATGTAATAGTTCTAGTGGTTTGGAACTAGTGACCATTGTCTTTGATTTGAAGGAGGATTTTGCATGCTTCCCTTTTGCACAAGGTTCACAAATGCTATCTAATCTTGTGTTTATCTTTGGCAGTCCTTCTACTAGATCATGTTTGACAAGCTTTCTTATTCCATATAAACTGCAGTGACGTAACCTTCTGTGCCATAACTCTCCATTCTGATCTTTGCTTGCTGCTATACAAACATCTTGATCTTTGAGTTCTTCTAAATGCAGTACATATAGGTTCTTTTTTCTGCTAGCTTCGAAGACAGTTGCACCATCCTTGATAATCAAACATTTTGATTCTTGAAACTTGATCTGGTGGCCCTTGTCGCACAGTTGACTAATGCTTATTAAGCTGTCCTTCAATCCTTTGACGCATAGTACATCTTCTATGAGGATTTTATCTTGACTTCCAATAGATCCACATCCAATTACTGACACTTTTCCATTATCTCCATAGGTAACTGTGCCTTCTTCATCTTTGATATGAGAGAATAATTTCTTGTTACCTGTCATATGCCTTGAGCACCCACTGTCAAGGTACCACTTTGATGCTCTAAGGCTTCCCGACAACAAGTCAATAAGATTTAGGTACCCAAGTTCTTTGGGGTCCTGGTTGGTTAGTTTCTTCACGGTTTCGTTTGGGAATCCATTTTAGGTGTTTGGTTGTGCAGGTTATTTTGGTGTGACCTAATTTGTTACAATGTGTGCAGTAAGGAATATTGTTTATTATCCTATTTGACTTATGGTTTTTATCTTTATTTCCTTTATGATTAGGATTTTGTTCAACTACGAATTTTGGAGTTGGATAAATTTTTGGATGAATTACAGTTTCTTCGTTGTCTGGTGGAGTGTATCTTAACCCATACTTTTTCTTATCATATCTTCTTGATCCTTTTAGTATTAGAGAGGATTTACCATTAGTAAAATTTTCAACTGTAGCCATCAGATATTCATTATCTTCTGTTAGTGTGTTAATTTCACTTTTAAGTTTACTTATTGTTTCCTGATCTTTGAAGTTTAATATCTTTTTATTCTTAATTTTAACATCTTCACATAGCAGTTCATTTCTTCTTTTAAGTTCAGAAATTTGTTTCTCTAACTATTCAGTTTTAGATTTTAAATCTGAGTTGGTAATTTCCAAACATGCATAAGTTTTCTTACTTGTTTTTAGCAACATACAAACATCTTTATATTTACTGTATAGTTCATTAAACGCATCTTCTAGACTATCTGAATCAAATTCATTATAGGAAGTAAAAGATGAGTCTGAAGTTACCTTTTCATCAACATTTGCCATGAAGGCTAGGTTGGCCTTTTCTTCATCGTCTTCACTGGAGCTTGACTCACTATCTGAGTCGCTTTCATTGTTCCATGAAGTGGCCATGGCTTTCTTCTTGTATCTTTTGAACTTATTTACGTTGTCCTTCTTCTTGAACTCAGTTTTCTTTAACTTTGGACACTCAACTTTGATGTGTCCTGGCTTCTTGCACTCGTAGCATATGGGTTTAGATTTCTTGACTTCTTTCCCTTCTGGTCTTTTGAAGTCTTTACCTTTTCTAGAAATATCTTCTTCCTGATTGGAACTTCTTTTTGGCCAGTATACGTTGCAATCTTCTAGAAAGAAAAGCTTCTTCATCTTCACTGTTCTCATTGCTCTTGTCACTTACTGACTCACCATCAGATGTGTCTTCTGTGGCCTTGAGAGCGTTTCTATGCCTCTTTTGGTGGAGGATTCTCCCAGCCTTTCCATATTTATTTCATGAGCCATTAAAGACCCAATGAGTTTCTCTAGTGACATTCTCCTGAGGTCGTTGGCTTCTTCTATGGCTGTCACTTTTGTAGTCCATGAGGCTGGTAGAGATCTTAATATTATTCTCGCCATGTCTCCGATCTCATAAGTTTTTCCAAGCCCAGCCAACCAATTGGTTATATCTGTGAATCTGCTGTACAATTGAGTGATGCACTCTCCAGATTGCATTTGAAATCTCTCGTATTGAGTTACCAAAATATCTATCCTTGTTTCCTTTACCTTATCAGTTCCTTCGTATGTGTTTGGTTATTGTGGTCTAGCTCGATCTCTCTTCAGGTTACTGATAGCACTGAGCAGTTCGTCACTGCTAATATTATTCATGGTGATAAGACTGTGTGCATGGTTACTGCAGTCTATGCTGCTTGCAAGTTGATTTTACGCCATGAGCTTTTTCAATCCCTTCTGGCTCAGGGGGATAGTTCTGGCCTTCCTTGGCTTGTTGGAGGAGACTTCAACTGTGTCTCCTGTAATTCTGAAAAAAAGGGGGGCGCTTTGCCCCAGCCTAGTGCTGTGCTTGAGTTCAACTCCCTCCTGTCTGCTGTAGGCCTTTTGGATGCCGGGTTTATTGGCCAGCCTTTCACCTGGTCGAATAATAGGATTGGGACCGCTTCTGTTAAAGCTAGGTTGGATCGGATTCTTGTTAATCCTCACTGGAATACTGCTTTTCCTGGTTTGTGCGTTAAACACCTTCCAAGGGGTCCATCTGACCACGCACCACTGCTTCTTAACTTTGTCCATCACAGATCCAAGGCGTCCAGGTTTATCTTCTAGAAGATGTGGACTACTCATGTACCCTTTCTGCATTCTATTCGTGATGTTTGGAATTAAGTTCTCATTGATTCTCCTAACCCTTTTGTAGTTCTGCAGTGTAGCTGAAAGCAACTAAGGACATGTTGAGATCTTGTAATAAGAACGTTTTTGGCAGAGTTGTGGATGGTGTCTGTGCAGCTGAGAATCTGGTGGCTGTCAAGCAATATGCTTTTGATGGTGATCCTTCCATTGAGAACAGGGAGGGTTTAAATGCCGCAAATGCGAAGCTCCGGCATGCTCTTATGTGTCAAGAAATCTTTTGGGCCCAGAATGCTAGGGTGCAATGGATCATTGATAGTGATAAAAATACCTCCTTTTATCATGCAGTAGTTCAGGGTAACAGAACTCGTAATTACATTCATCGCCTTAAAATTGATGGTGTCTGGTGTGATGACCAGCACGCTTTATCTCAGGAGGCGGAAAGATTCTTTCACTAGTTACTTTCTTCTAAAGTGCATGTTATGGATGATACTATGCTATAATATATCCCTAATCTTATCCATGAGGACCACAATACTGTGCTTATCTCTATTCCTACTGATGATGAGGTGAAGCAGGCTGTCTGGTCGATGAATGGCGATGGTGCTCCGGGCCCGGATGGTTTCTCCGGATGTTTCTTTTAGACTTGTTGGGACCTAGTGTCGATGGATGTTAATGCTGCTGTTCGGGGTTTTTTCATGGGATTCCCCCTGCCCAGGGGTGTGTCTTCCTCTCTTATTGCTATTATTCCCAAGGTCAAGTACCCCTCTTCTTTTGGGGATTTTCGTCCCATTAGCTTATGCAATTTCTTCTATAAGATCATCTCTAAGATAATTTGTACTCGCCTCACGAATATCCTTCCCCTTATCATCTCTGAGGAGCAAGGCGTGTTTGTTAAAGGCCTGAAATATTGTTGATAATATTGCTCTCTCTAATCAACTTGTTCAGGACCTTAGAAGGAAGGTCAGGGGTCACAATGTTATCCTTAAGCTTGACATGATGAAGGCTTATGATAGAGTTGAGTGGGACTTCCTGTTTGCAGTGCTTCGTCAATTCGGTTTCTCCAATCGTTTTATTTCTCTCATTGGTATGTTGGTTTCAAATTGTTGGTTCTCAGTTATGTTCAATGGTCCTTCTGTGGGGTACTTTAAATCTTCTAGAGGCCTGCGCCAAGGTGATCCACTAGCTTCTGCCCTTTTTATAATTATGGAGGAGGCGCTCAGTAGGGGGTTGAAGCACATCCAATCTTCCTCCTCGTTTCTTCCTTTTGCTGGGCCAAGGAGGTGTCCGCTGGTGTCTCACTTGCTCTTTGTGGATGATATGCTTATTTTTTGCAATGGCCAGAGCTCCAATATTCAGAGGTTGCTTAATTTCTTACGCATATATCAGAGCTCTTCGGGCCAGAAGATTAACACTCATAAGAGTACTTTTCTTCTCTCTCCCCAGGCGCCTCTATCTTTGACTAGGAGGTTATCTACTATCACGGGGTTTCATCAGCATGTGGGTGCTTTGCGCTACCTTGGGGTCCCAATCAGACTCGGGAGGGTTAAAGTGGCTGATTATAAATTTCTCATGGACAAGGTGAATGCTAGGATGATCTCCTGGAAATCTAAGTTCCTTTCTCAGGCTGGTAGGGTGACTCTCATTCAGTCAGTTCTTTCCTCAATCCCTATTTATTTAGCTGTTGCTGTTTCCATTCCCAAATCTGTGGTTAATTACAATTAGAAGTGTTGTGCTAACTTTTTATGGAGTGGTACGGATGGTACCCATCGGAAGCATTGGGTTTCTTGGGACATTATCCACCGTCCTATTGCTGAAGGAGGGCTTGATATCAAGAGTCTTTGGCATAATCAACTTGCTTTGACTACTAAACAAATTTGGAATATTTACAATGGATCCTCTATGTGGGCTTCTTATGCTCGGGTCAGATTTCATGTTCAGTGCGGTGTACCCTTTAAGCACTCTTTACCTCATGGCATGTCTAAGGTGGTCTTCAATATTGCTCATCAGGCTGTTCATCATAACTCCAGATGGATTATTGGCGATGGTAGAAGTGTTGATTTTCTAAACAATGTCTGGATCGGGCAAGATCCTCTTGAAGCTATTATGATCGGCCCTTACCATGGCCTCAGTCTTACTGTTCATGAGGTCATAACAAATGTTCACCACCCTATACGCAGCCTCATAGCGTGTCCCTCTATCCTTGAGGGTATCAAGGTTAATGATCAGATGGATTGTTGTGTTTGGACTGCATCTCCTAGTGGCATTTTTACTACGTCCTCTGCGTATAAAAGTCTTGCTCTACATGGGGTGCCTACAAAACCCATGGTTCACTTATGGCATCATTCTTTCTACTAGCGCGCCTCTCTCTTCTGTTGGAGGATATTATATCGCGCTGTTCCCGTGGACTCTAGGATCTCGGATCAGGGTATTGCACTTGTATCCCGGTGCTCTTGTTGTCGCAATCCTAGCTCTAAAGATCTGAATCACTTGTTCATCTCTAGTGAGTTGGCAATCCATCTGTGGAACTGGGCTACTCCTTTTCTGAACGTTCACTTATCTATTTATGACAGTATCACCACTCGCCTATGGCATCTGGTGTGGCAGTGCAATACATCAACTCTATATGGGTTTGTTTCTCTTTATGTGTCCATGCTCATCATCTGGGAGATTTGGCGTGCTCGCTGCCTTATGCGATTTAAAGGGCAGCTGCGTTCTGTCCAAAGCATTGTCCATAACATTCGCTTCATGGTGTTTGCTGCCCTTGCTTCAGTGAACTTTAAATACTACCCGCCTGGTAGCTGCTCTATTGATCTCAGTTTCTTTGGTTTCTCCCCTACCTTTAGTACACAGTTGTTCAAGCTTGTCAGTTGGATCCCTCCTGACTCTGGTCTGCTCTTGAATGTTGACGGTGCCAGCAAGGGGAACCCTGGCATTTGCGGTGGTGGTGGCTGCATTAGAGATAGCTCGGGTACTCTCCTTATGGCGTTTGCCCACTACTATGGCTCTGGTAGTAGCATGGACACTGAGGTGCGTGCACTCTGTGATGGCATTCGGTTGGCTGCTGAATTAGACCTTCCGTTGACATTGATCCAGTCAGATTCGGCTTCTCTTGTTACGTCTTTAAGCACTGGGTTGTGTCCTTCTTGGGGCTGCATGCATTGGTGGCATGAAGCTTATGGCTATATATGTTCTTCTACAGTCAAGGTGGCTCATATTTACAGAGAATCTAACCAAGCTGCCGATGCCCTGGCCAACTTGGGTTGTAAGCTTCTTAGGAATGTTGCTTTCCTTTCTTCTGCGTCTCTACCTCATGAGTGTAAAGGTCCTCTTACTTTGGACCGGTCTGGACTTCCTTGTCTTAGGCCTGTTTAGCTGGGGTATGCCCCTTCGATCATGTACTATTTTCCTCATTAGAATAAAAGTTTAGGCTCAGGCGGTTCGCTTTGGTGGAGTGGGACATTCTACTCTCTTAGAGTAGGGTGCACTCTCCTAGCCGCTGCCCCTATGGTCCATTTATATATAATAAAAAAAGTTCCTTCATATGTGAGCCTTAGCTTTTCCCACATTTCCATGGCTGACTTGCAAGCGGAAATTCTATTGAATTCTTTCTTGCTGAGTGCACAACACAGTATGCTTTTAGCTTTGCTGTTAAGAGATATCTTCTTCTTGTCATCATCTATCCAATCTTCTTTTTTGTTGAGTACCACGAGGTCTCCTTCTTCAATGATTGACCAAAGCAGGAAATCGAGACCTTGAAGGAAGAACTCCATTCGAGTCTTCTAATAGTTGTAATCTTCACCGTCAAATAGAGGAGGTCTGTTGACGGACTGACCTTCAGCATATCCTTGAGCTGCCATTTATCTTTGCTCTTAAGGTCATGAGATCTTCTTCTTGAAGAGACTTGGCTCTGATACCACTTGTTGCCCAGATAGCAAGCCCAGAGGAGGGGTGAATGGATTGCTTAAAAAATCTTTTAGTAGAAATTCCTATAAATAAAATAAACTAGATAGAAAACACTAAGTTCAATAGTTCGAGTTAGTGATAATGAAGACACAAAAGCAATCACACAAACAACATGAGATTTTTATCCTAGTTCGGACCTCCTATCCCAAGGAGTCCTATGTCTAGTCCCCAAGTAACAACTTGGGTTTCTACTAAACAAGGGTATAGTCCCCCTTATGGACACTTACACATCCAGCAACTGCTGGACTTCCACCTGATTCAACAGGTCTTCTCTTCACACCCGAAGAGGAATGCCCACAAAGATCTTGTTGAAAGAGGAGGGCCCCAAGATCAAGCTTATAGACAATGCTTGATTTGTGGTGACGTCTGAGAGACACCAGATAAACTTGAATGAACTCTCTCTCTCAGACCTACGCTAGCTCTCAAAAGGAATGGAGTGAGATCTCTAAGAGCTAAAAGCTTTGGAAGGTTGAAATGGATGAGCTGGCTCTTGCTGTTTTTCAGGTGACTGGAGCTTCAAGCTTTTCGAAGATTCAAGAGTTCAAATGATCTAACTATCTTGCATGGAGTCACCAGTCTTCTATTTATCTTCTGTGAATTATTTTGACCGTTGTAGTAGCCGTTCAGGTCCATTGTCTCACAGCTTCATGCACGTTAGAGAGACTGGTCCTAGGCATGGAGAGGTGAGCCTGCAGTCATAAGTGCTTGGATTGATCCTTACACCTTCAGGGAAAGATTTTATGAATCTTTTATCCTTTTGACAAGTTGACAGATCCATCTTTGACGTGCTTTACTACAAAAAGCCCTCCATGTAATAAACGCTGATACCTAGACAACTTCTTTTTGTCTAAATTGTCAGTCAACATTTTTAGTCATGCAGTATGAAGGTATGGCAAGAAGGAAAGGTTATTCTGACATCACACAAATCAATACTCTATATGACAAATGAAGTAAGCAAGAATATTTCGTATGGAAATATTATACTACCTAATAAATGATCAAGATCTTAGGATACAGCATGATGCGCGGGAAGGTTTTTGAAGTCCACAGAGTCTTAAGTATTATAAGGAATGAAAATATGAAGATAAAGCAAGACTGTACAAGAGCTATATAAAGAGCATTTTGTATAGAAATGATATTGATATCAAATTGATGATATAATCATGTGAGAATGTAATCCATGTTGAAACCAAGTCGATGTGAATATAGTCCATGTATTAATATAATGAAATCGATGTTCTGTACAAAGTTATTACTTAACAGAAATCGATGAGCAGATGAAATCATTGTTTTACTGAAATCAATCATTAAATTGTTATTTGAATAAAATCGATCATGAAATTGTTGTTTCAATAATGAAATCGTTGTGAGACCGAAATCATTGTTCAAGTGAAGATAAATCGTTGTTTGCGACCAAATCGTTGTTTGTGTTCAAATCGTTGTTTAAATGAAGGCAAATCGTTGTTTTCAATCAAATCGTTGTTTAAGTACAAGCGAATCGTTGTTTTCGATCAAATCCTTGTTTTTGAGAAAATCGTTGTTTAAGTCAAAGTGAATCGTTGTTTCCTAGCAAATCGTTGTTTAAGTTAAAGTGAATCGTTATTTTCGAGCAAATCGTTGTTTAAGTTAAAGCGAATCGTTGTTTTTTAGCAAATCGTTGTTTAAGTCAAAGCGAATCGTTGTTTTCGAGTAAATCGTTATTTAAGTTAAAGTGAATCGTTGTTTTCGAGAAAATCGTTGTTTAAGTTTGAATCGTTCTTTTCGAGCAAATCGTTATTTAAGTCAAAGCGAATCATTGTTTTCGATCAAATCATTATTTTTCGAGAAAATCATTGTTTAAGTGACTTATCAAATCGTTATGGCGATCGAATTGTTGTTTCTATAAAGGAAATCGATGTGTACTTCGAAACATATGTAATGAAGTTTAGATAGCAGTAAGTGATGGATAACTTACAGAATTTTCTAGAGTTATTTCTTGTTAGTGAACTTCAAAAAGAGTTGTTAGAAACAAATTTTTCAAGGTTTTGTTAATCACCAAAAATACTTAAAATAAAAGATAATTTATTTATGGAGATGGATTGATCATAAGTAGGAACTCTGAAAATAAGAAACTACACTAGAAAGCTGTAAAGCGAGGAACACCTATAGTAGGGTACTACAAAGCAGCAGAACAAAACAACGCAATGCCATGACCACCAAGCAAGGTCATGACACACACCCGACTCCCGCAGAAACCAACTGAGTTAGGCACAACACAGAAACAAGTCTCAGTACGCCTGCCGAGATAGGTGTCTTACGGAGACCAAAGAGCAACCATGTGAGAAGGACGTCTCACCACAAGCATGGCTACCTTAGACCTCCACAAGCAGAACCACCTCAGATCCCGGACACACCACGAGGTCATGAAACCACACACACCGATGACACCACGGATTGGCACCAAGGAACGGGACTATGGAACAAAGAGGGCACCGAAGCAGAAACCACCAGAAGCACGGGCTAACAAGGCCAAACAAACAATGCCCATGGAAGCTAGACATGGCCAGGCTACAACCACTATGCAGGCTAGGGCAATGAGTCGCACTAGGAAATGTCGTGAGGAAATGCCAACACAATAACAACAACCAAGCCACCGCCACTGGCAGATATGTGGAAGACACAACGTCCACTCCCTCTACGCTCGCCAACTGGCTCCTGCTTCTAACCTCTCAAGAAGAATGAGACAGAACCGCTAGAGAACATACAAAACACACGCAATACCGCAGCCCAGTTAAGCTGCGGACCCACGCCTAGCACCACTATGTGGCTTTGGAACCATCGCAGATGGGACAAGGGACTATATGGGCCATGCTGGGAAGAGAACCACCTCAAGACCTCGACGTGCCACCGCAGATAAAAGAGCTCTACAAATGACTCAGTGCTACTGTCCAAACCTTGTTTTCCCCACCATTTTAGAGTCTGCCTCACTAGGCCATAACTCAAGCACGCCCATAGCCTAGAGCACTCCCTCAATGGGCCCACGAGGATGGGGGTCCCAGGAAATGGAAACAACCTCTAAACGAGACAAGCCCTCTAGTGCCGAGCACTGGGTGAAGGGTAGGGTAGAACAAAAAAACAACACCGAAATTGCTGGCTTGTAACCCACGACAAGCCCAACAAGCACGAGGCACACACAGACCCTCGAGAGGGCCATCGGCCAACCAAGGCATGCACGAAAAAGCCAGAACCTCGGAACACCACCAGTCGGTATGGAAAATGTTGCTCTACTAATAATCGATTGGCCATTGGTCAATCGATTATTAGACAGATGCGAGCCCCCTGGCACCGTCGCCAAGACATGGCCACGAAGGTGTCACCTTCAGTAACTGAACACAGTGAGGTACCCTTCCGCATACCCCACTTGAAGGTCCTAAGGGCAAGCCTGCCCTACGAGACATACTGACATGCTAACAGGGCAATGGAATCACCTGAGGCAATACAGGTACTGTCACGTCCCCCGACCGTCTGATGCAGCCCTGTCGTAACGGGGGAGCACGTCGTGACAACAACCTTGTCACAACAGGGGAAACACATCACGAAAGCAACCTTATCAAAACTCAATACGTCGCGACAAGATCACGTCCAACAAGGTAGAAGCCACTTCTGGTGTCACGATGTGCACCGCAGTCACAACACCAGAAGGAAGGTAGACCCACTGGATGCTCTATCTCTAGGACACCCACTAGCTACAAGCACACCACATGGGGGAGGGAAGCATGGAGAAGCTATCTATACTAACTAGAAAGCACAAGGAGCTCCCAATTCAGCTGAATCGATAAGGGTTCAACCAATCCCTACCTTAAACAAAGAAACGAACCCATTAGGGCCCTTTACATCGGATTGGCCACCTCCTTGTCGCTCCACACAAGCTCCACAATGCCGAGAACACGAGCACGACCCTCCTCCTCCGCTGAAACACACAAAGGGGAAGAGAGGGGGCAGAGCACTACCAGTGGTGGAGGAGAAGAGAGGGGAAGGAGGAAAAGGGAGAAGGGGTCGCTGGCCAAGGCTTTAAGCCTTCAGCACCTAAGTCGCGACGGGGTGATGCATCATGTTAAGGACCTTAACGCAACGGGTCAACGCACCGCGATCAGAACGCGTCCCCCAGGGATGTCGAGATAACCTGAAAAGTCGTACTAACATGCCTGCCACCTTGACAGATGTCAGACGACCAAAACAATGGATCACTGTCGCATCCCATTGATCGGACGCGACAAGAATGCGACAGGAAAGCCGAACGCGACAAGCATGATTGTCGCGTCAGACACCCACGACGCAACACCAACACATAGCCCAGACTAGACACATTAGGTGCCAGTCATCCAAGATGCTAGATCAGAAAGCCAAGAAGCCGGGGTATTACACATAGATGGCTGATGCTTATCAAGTTGTGCTTCAGTCCTTCGACACATAGAACTTCTTCTATTAAATCTTTGTTCTTGTTGCCTACTATTCCACACTGATAATGGTCCCCTTGCCAATATCTCCATAGGTGACTGATCCTTCTTCAGACTTGATTGACTTGAATAAGCTTTTATCACCTATCATGTGTCTAGAGCATCCACTGTCTACGTACCACTTGGATGCTTTTAGACTTACCTGTAAATAGATCAATGAGTTTTAGGTACCCAAATCCTTTTGGGTCCTGAGTGGTTAGTTCTAGTTAATTTCTTTTTGGGAATCCATTTTAAACGTTTTGTTGGGCAAGTGTTCTTCATATGACCAAGTTTATTATAGTGTGTACAACAAGTAATATTATTTAATGTTTTACATACCTTACTGTGCTTCTCTCCTGTTTTGTAAGTAGGTTCATGCTCAGCTACAAATATCGGTAGAGGGTATTTTTCAGGATATATAATTATTTCTTCATTTTCTGGAGGTTTATAGCCTACTCCATATTTTTTCTTACTAGATCTTCTTGCTCCTCTTAATATTAATGATGATCTTCCATTGGTTAATTTTTCAATAGTAGCTCTTAAGTACTCATTTTCTATTTTTAGAGTCTCTTTCTCTTCCTTAGTGTTATCCTTAATGTTTTGTTTCTCTAGGCTTAATATTTTGCTATTTTTCTCTTTTATATCTTCGCACAACAAATTATTCTCATGCTTTAGTGATTCAACCTTTTTCTCAATTTGTTCAGATTCATATTTTAAGTCTGAGTTTGTGTTTTCAAGGCATGCATAATTTTTCTTAATAGTTTTAAGTGTTTGCACACATATTTATATTTTTTCATATAATTCATTAAAAGCATTTTTTAAATCATCATCAGAATCTGAAAAGGAACCAAAGGAGGTGTGAGAATTTACCTTATCATCCAGATTTCCCATGAAGGCAAGATGTGCTTTTTCTTCTTGATCATCTAAATTTGATTCTTCTGATGATCTATCTTCTTTGTTTCAGGCAGCAGCCATAGCTTTCTTCTTATATCTCATGTATTTTTCAGATGGATCTTCCTTCTTGTGTTCCTTCTTAAGTTAGGGCAATCTGTCTTTAGATGCTCTGGCTGCTTACATTCATAGCAGATAGGTTCTGTCTTCTTGTTGTCTTTTCTGTAGAATCTTCTTCCTGATTGTTGCTTCTTCTTTGCTAATATTCTTTGTAGACATCTTGACGGGAAGGCTTCTTCTTCACTATCTATACTATTTTCACTCGTTGTGGCACAATCTTTGCTTGGCTCTTTAGTTTTTAATGTCATGCTAACTTTCTTCTTCGAGGTGCTTTCCCCCAGTCCCTCCATATTTATCTCACAAGCCATGAGAGACCCAATGAGCTTTTCCAATGAAATTGAGGAGAGGTCATTGACTTCCTCTATAGCAGTGACTTTGGGAGTCCATAAGGTTGGTAAGGATCTTAGTATTTTCCTCACCATGTCTCCTATCTCAAACCATTTCTGAAGTCCAGCTAGACCATTTGTGATATCTGTGAATCAACTATACATTTGACAGATGGATTGACCTGAGATCATCTGAAACTTTTCTTACTGAGTCACCAATATGTCTATCCTTGTCTATTTTACCTTATTTGTTCCTTCATAGGTGAGTTTCAGCTTATCCCACATCTCTTTGACTGACTTGCATGCAGATATTCTGTTAAATTCCTTATTGCTTAATGAGCAATATAATATACTCTTGGCCCTGTTGTTCTGAGACATCATTTTCTTGTCTGCATCTGTCTAGTTCTCTTTAGAGTTTTGGAGTATCAGATCTCCATCTTCTATTATAGTCCATAGTTGATAGTCTAGACCTTGAAGAAAGAACTCCATTCTTGTCTTCCAGTAGTTGTAATCTTCTCTATCGAACAGTGGAGTCTTGTTGATTGACTGTCCCTCTGGATAGCCTGGGCTGCCATTTATCATTGCTCTTCAGATCATGAGATCTACTTGTTTGAAGAGACTCAACTCTGATACCACTTGTTGATCAGGCTGCAAGCCCAGGGGGGGGGGGGGTGAATGGATTTCCTAAAGTAAACCTTGAAATTTATCTGATAAAAATAACTTCAAATAGTAACACTAAAAGTAGGTGTTAGAGTAGGTAAGCATTGGATAAGAAGACAAAATCAATCACACAATGCAAGAGAGTTTTATCCTAGTTCGGCCCTTCCAAATAGAAGTCCTACGTCCAGTCCCCAAGAAACTACTTGGGATTTCACTAACCAAGTGTACAGTCCCCCTTATGGACACTTACACCGCTAGATGCAAGCTGGTCTGCTCTTCAAACCCGAAGAGGTAGTACAACCACTTGTAGCAACAAGGGGAACAAAACCCACAGCAGGTCTTCTCTTCGCACAGGAAGAGGCAGTACAACCACCTATAACAACAGGTCTTCCCTTCAACAAGGGGAACAAAACACCTACCCACAATAGGTCTTCTCTTCACATAGGAAGAGGAACACTTTGAAAGAAGAGTTGAAGGGATGTCCTCTAGATCAAGCTTATACAACAAGCCTTGCTTGATCTGAGGCACAAATTAAGAGAGAAAAGAAAGGAGCTATAATGCTACTCTCTTAGAAACACCAGGCTCTCAACGAAAAAATTGAAGTGAAGCTTCAGGGAGAGCATAGAGCAGATGAGCTTGGAGTGAGGGCACAATGTTCTTCTAATCTCAATGGTGTTGAATATCTCTATGTGTTCACTTTTGTGTCTCTTTGTCTTTCTTGTACTTCACAAACATCGTCTTCTTATAGGCATTCCTATTTTCATCAGATGTAACCGTTGAGATATCCGTTGCCTCTCATTTCTTGATGCTTGTTTCCTTGCAGTTGCAACAGGTCTTACGTTGTAGAAACATGTGACTACCGGAAACCTGCAGACATTAAATGCTAAGAGAGAGAGATGTCTTCAGTGACAATCAACGCTCTGAGTAGATGGAGAAAGATGTTATACAGAAATAGATATGTAAATTTTTTCGCCATATAAAGCATAAAAAGACTTGTCATCAAAATAGTAAACTGTAAAAGATGATGTGTATGGGAACCGTATCAGTTGATAGACCATACGTAAGAGGATATCCTTGAAAGCTTTTTGTAAGAAGAATATATAATAGATAGTGGGAAATTTGAAATGCACATCTTTTAAAATAGTTTGAAAATACTGCGCGCCAGGATATGTTCATAACAAAGATTAATCATAAGAGTAATTATTATAATTTAATTACAACAACAATCAGTAAGTTATTGCACAAATAATTATCAAGTTATTTGAAAATAAAATATCAAAAATAGAAATAGATAATATGATGCCAATCGATGTTTAAAAGACAGTCGATGTCTAACAGCAATCGATGTCGAAAAGCAATCGACGTTCAAGAACAATCAAGGTCTACATAGCAATTGATGTCTGAAGGCAATCTATGTCTAAGAGCAATTGTTGTCTAAAGGTAATCGATGTCCAAAGGTAATCGATGCCTAAAGGCAATCAATGTCTAAAGGCAATCAATGTTAAGAGACAATCAACGTTAAAAGGTAATCGATGTGAGCGCAATCGATATTTAAAGGTAATTGATGTGAATGCAATCAATGTTTAAGTTTAATCGATGTTTTGATGCAATCGATAGATAAGGACAATCAATGTGAACACAATCGATGTTTAAAGGTAATCGGTGAGAATGCAATCGATGTTTAAGTACAAGGCAATCTATATCTAAAGCAATAGATGTTTAAGTGCAAGGCAATCAATGTATATGCAAGACAATCGATGTTTATGAAGGCAATCGATGTCTGAAGCAATCGATGTTTGAGTATAACAGTAATCGATGTTTAAGAAAGACAACAATCAATGTGAAATGTTCAGTAATCGAGATGAAATGTTAGAAATCAATATAAGATGATCGATTGGTTAAGAAAACAACATAAACAGTAGAAGTGAAGCTTTGACTAGCCAAAGTACAACGTTATTGGTCGAAATGGAACTTCGAATATGACGAAGTGGAACTTCGTATAAAATAGATCAAAATGTTGTCGGTCGAAGTGAAGCTTCGTAAATGATTTCGGATATGATGAAGTTTTCTTCATATATAGCTTCACATATGACGAAATGAACTTCGACTGTTCGAGACAAAAACATGCATAACGAAGTGAAGTTTTGTATATGATGAAGTAGATTTCGGATATAATGAAGTAAACTTCAGATATAACGAAGTAAAATTGGATATGATGAAGTTGAACTCCAGATATGACGAAGTTAGCTTCGTATATGATGAAGTAAACTTCAGATATGATGAAGTTATCTTCGACTGATTAAGAAGCAAAACATGCATGACTTTGGATGATAAAGTTTAAAGCTATGGATGATGAGACATGACCTCGATTAAAACTATGAAAAAGTTGACATTGATGTAAATCATGACTTGTGAATGAAAACTTTAAATGACAACAAAGGCTTAAAAGAAATTTAAACACCATCTAGTGGACTTAGAAATTCTTGGAATACTTACAATGGTAATCCTTGAAGTATTATTTATTTCCTTTGAGTTTTCTGTTGACAGACTTAACCAAAATGATATTAAGGTAAAACATATTAAATTTTCTGAAAAGTATAAATATTTTGATAATTTTTTTTGTCACCAAAATATATAGTCATGGAGATAAAGGAGTCAACAATGCCTTCAGAGGTTTGCCTGGGGGTAGGCTTGGAGCACCTTCAAGCAAGTCGCTCAACGAGGATGCTGCCTCCTTGTCCTATCGCCGAGCAGCTAGAAGTGATGCAATACTGCTGAGGGGCGGACGAGGAAGGGGATGCCAATGAAGAGGCACCAGTCAAGTGATCGATGGGTGAAGTGGCCCTCGAGATTAATGCCGATGAGCTTGCGCGAGGGATTGTTCATTTGTCAAAGTGTCACAAAAGTTGGCCTTTCAAGGGTAGCTTGTGCAGGTTCTCTGGGATGCCGAGATAAAGACCTTCACAGACATCGAGGCCCGACACCGCTGCCATGAAGATGAGTAGTAAAAAGAGATTGAAGATCTCCAAGCCACACTGAAGACTTTCTGGATAAAGCTCGTCGACACGGAAGCAGATAAGGCTGTTCTTGAGGGGGTACTACATGAGGACGATGTCTGAGGAGTTTTCGAGTACAAGATCGGGCCTAGTTTCGAGAAGATCTAGAACTGTTTGGGGCCAGCTGCTACGAGGTGGGCCTCTAGGTTGGTGACTGCCAAGGGCATCCACAAACGTCGGTGGAGTATGCTCGGGAGGCTTTTGAAGCTGCCCTCGGGGAGTGCCGCCAGATCACCTGGGATGCTCAACTCTGAGGGGTCCGCTTCGACCACTTCCGTGTAGGAAGAATGAGTCGAGGTGGTGGTGAAGGCGATGTTGCGACAACCAAATAGGACCCTTAAGATTTTTTCTTTTTCTTTCTTTTTTGTGCATATACTGCCCTTTGTGGTTTTGTACAAACTTTGAGTAAATGAAGAATGGCATTTGATTTTTTTTTTTTTTGTACTTTTGCTCTATTTGAATGCCAGGTATTCTCAAACTGAATAGAGTATGGTGAGGTATTAGGATTTTAGGTACCGCACAAGCCTTTTGAGCTGAAAAGCTTGGAGAACTTGGGGTAGTACCAATGTCCTACCCCCCAGCCAGTAGAGAAGAGAGGAGTTCGTGTAACAAATTTTCTAGAGAAAATATATAAGAGGCCCCTGCCTAGGAGTAATAGGCCTTTAGATTTGAAGTGTGCCAGGTTTTAGGTATGGGCTCGTCGACAAGGCTAGACAACCTATAGGAGCCTTTACAAAGAACCTAGACGACCTTATATAGTCCTTCCCATTTCAAGGTGAATTTGACGATTGCTTTTCGGGGGTCCAAAGCTATGCAACGGCGCAACACCAAATCACCTTCGAAGAAGCGCCGTTCATGAACTCGGGCATTGCAGTATTGAGCAAGTCGATGTTGATATAAAACTAACCTGATACTGGCATCGTTCCTTCGCTTTCCAATCATGTCCAAGTTTTCCCTTAGTGCTTGATTGTTCGCTGCTTCATCAAAGTGGGTTGCTTGGACTGTTGGGAAAGTGACTTCTAAAGGCATTGCAAATTCTATGCCATTGTCCAAGTGGAAGGGGATCTTTTCGATTGTCAGCCAAGCAGTTGTTCGGTGACACTATAGGACAATGGGGAGCTCCTCTAGCACGAAACTCTAACAGCTTCAACCCTCGTGCGTATCCCATGTAGTATTGTTCGGTTGGCATTTTCCACTAATCCATTTGCCTGGGGATGTGCCACTGAGGTGAAGTTGTTGTAGATAACCAGCTCTGAGCACTATTGTTTGAAGAAGGAGTTGTCGAACTACTTCGCGTTGTCGGTGGTGAAAGCCTTCGGGACGCCGAAAAGACAAAGAATGCTCTTCCATACGACTTCCAAACTACTCGATCGATAATCTTGGCGAGAACTTCAGCCTCGATCCACTTGGTGAAGTGGTTGATGGAGACCAAGAGCAATTTCTTCCTGCCTTGGGATTTTTGTAACGGTGCCAGAATATCTATCCCCCATCGGGCAAAGGGTCGTGGTTCTGTGAGGGAGCGCAGCTGCACGACTGGTTGATGAATAAGCGGGCAGAACATCTGGCATTCCGGTAACTTCTTCACGTAGGATAAACAATATTTTTGCAAAGTAGGCCATGAAAACTCTGCCCGGAGGATGTTGCGAGCTAGAGACCTTCCTCCCAGGTGGCTGCCGCACAAGTCTACGTGTACTTCTTAGATAGTCAGAATAACTTCAGAGGGATCAAGGCACTTCAAGAGAGGCCTGGAGAGGGAGTGTCGATAAAGCTAACCCTCAATAACAGTGAACCTCTGACTCCACGATGAACTCAGTGGGCCTTGGCCTGGTCAGAAGGAAGGTCACCCCTAACAATGTAGGCAATGATGGGGTCCATCCAGCTCAACATGTGGGGAATGGCTTCTATCACTACGATATCTACCACCGTGCTCGGTGCTGCAAGTTCTTTAATGAATACCGAGAGTTATTGGGTGATATTCCCCGAGGACGCTAGGCAAGAGAGTGCATCCGTCTACATGTTCTGCTCTCACAAGATATGAACCACCTCAAAGTAGTGGAAGCTGTCTATTTGGAGCTTCACTTGCTGAAGGTATTGCACCATGCAGGGCTCCTTGGCATCAAACTATCTGTTGACTTGATTGGCAACGAGCTGTGATGTCTGGGCATCCTGATCTTGACCCCTGAGAAGGCTCATAGTCAGAGCGCATTGAGATGTCTAGGCATCCTGATCCCAAACAACAATCCTTCATACTTGGTCACATTGTTGGAGGTTGCGAAGCAAAATCGAAGGGTGTACTGAAACTCAAGCCCCTTCTGCGAGGTGAGGACCAATCTAGCACCACTCCCTATGTCGTATGAGGACCCATCTATGTATAGTTCCCATGGTGGTTCGTCCACTAGTGGAGGGTCCTTCTTGGAAGGTTTTGCCATGAAGTCTGTGAGCGTCTGAGCTTTGATCATGATCCTTGGTCGGAAGTCAATCTCGAATTCTGTGAGCTCAATGGCCCACTCAATGAGGTGAGTCGTTCGGAATCCTTTGGGTGCTGTAATACTAGATTTAGCAGTTAATCGGTGAAGATTATGATCAGATGGATCTGAAAATACGGCTGCAACTTCTGCGCAGCTGTGATAAGCACCAGAGCGAACTTTTCTACTCGGGGGTATCTCCTTTCCACATCCTACAACACCTTGCTGATGTAGTACACCGGGTGCTGAATTGTGGCCTCCTCTCTGATCAAGATTGCACTAATGTAGTGCTCAATGACAGAGAGGTATACGAATAACTTCTCTCCTTGAATTGCCTTTGAGAGGACAGGCAAAGTTGTGAGATATCTTTTCAGCTCGGTGAAGGCAGCTTCACAGTCCTCGGTCTACAGTATCTGCCCCCCTTGCGGTGAGGCTCCTTTGGGGACTTGCAACAACTGGAAAAAGGGAGACACCACTCCGCGGCTCGAGACATGAATCTGCTGAGTGCTGCGAGGTGTCTAGTGAGCCGTTGAATGTCACGTATCGTTCTCAGTCTGCTCATTTCCAATACTTCCTGAATCTTCTCGGGGTTGGCCTCAATCCCTCTGCTGGATACGAGGAAGCCGAGGAATTTCCTCGAGTAGACTCCTAAGGCGCACTGTGACACCTCAAATTAATATCAAGTTTGAAGCAACCAGGTTTAACATATCTGCACAAGGAAATCAAGGTATTCTGATTCAAAGATTTATAATGAATATTGTCCCACGTCGGTACCACTTCCAGACATGCGTACAACGATAGGGTGTCACCTGACTTTGGTAGCAAAATTAAAATTTGAAATTTACCATAATTACTAGAAAAATATGTTGATTCTAAAATGTGAATATTAATAATTGTTGATGTACGGTTAACGAGGTAAATTCAATTTATTTATTTTTAGGACAATTTTTATGTGACAAAATTTTATTTCAGAAAATTAATAAAAAATTACTATAAAATTCACCACATTTCAGTTAGACTATGTTTGAAATTTTGTCATGATAGGATGTCGTTTACATACTGAATTAATGCCCAAAGAGACCTAAATGAATAAAAATCTATTTATGTAACTTGTTTACGTAAGTTAATTGTTCCTTCACCTAGAAGTAACTAGCGTACTAGTGTGAGCATGAGTGTGTAAGGGTGTGCATTTGTAAGTGCGTACATGCATATTAGGGTAAACATGCATGTGTGTGTGTGTGTTAAAAGGAAATAATAAAATAATGATAAAGAAGGAGATAAGCATGATTTTGCATACATGTGGGTGTGTACACGTGTAAGTGTGTGCATATTAGTGTAACATGCATGAGTGTACATGAGGTGTTAGTAAATTGTATGTGCAAGTGTTGGGGAGGTTACGTGTGTGTGTAGGAGTGTTTTGCATGCATGTAGAAGCATGTATATATAGATAAAAAGGGGTTGGCGGTGGAAGCTTGAAGAAAAAGAAGAAGAAACGTAGGGGAAGAAGAAGGGAATTTCATAGAAGGAATAAAGGCCAGCCAAGTTCTATGGGAAGAAAGAAAAAGAAGGAAATAAAGTGCAAGGTAGGTATCTTCACAATACCATAAGATAATAATATTTCCCTGATCCTTAATAAAGTTTATAAATTTAGAATTTTAATTAATATGGGTTAGAAGCAAATATTTCACATGAAGTTGTTGCTCAGATAGCAAGCCCAGAGGGCGAGTGAATGGATTGCTAAAAATTCTTCTTCTAATAATTCCTATAAATAGACACGCTTGACAGACAACACTAAGATCGATAGTTAGAGTTAGTGTTAATCAAAACGAAGAGAAACAATCACACAAACAACAGGAAATTTTATCCTGGTTCGGATCTCCTATCCCAAGGAGTCCTACATCCAGTCCCCAAGCAACCACTTAGGATTCCACTAAACAATGATATAGTCCCCCTTAAGGACACTTACACATTCAGCAACAGCTGGCCTTCTCTTCTCTACCAGAGGAGGGAATGCTCCACCTGATGCAATAGGTCTTCTCTTCACACCCGAAGAGGAATGCTCACAGAAAAATGAGTTGAAAGAGAAAGGCCCCAAGACCAAGCTTATAATCACTGCTTGATCTGAGGCGATGTCTGAGAGACACAAGATTATCACAAATGGATTCTCTCTCATATCAACGCAAGCTCTCAAAGACAATGCGCTATTCTACAGGGAGCAAGGAGCTACAGAAAGTTGGAATGGATGAGCTAGCTCTTGTTGTTCTTCAAGTGACTAAGATGTTCATGCTTCTCAAAAGTTGAAAGAGTTGGTTCGTGCTTGGAGTCACCAGTCTTCTTTATCTTCTTTGAAATAATTTGCCGTTGAAGTATCCGTTGAAATATCCATTGTCTCACATATTCATCCACGTTTGGAGTGTCTGGTTTGAAGGAAAGGAGCAAGTGAGCCTAGAACCATTAATGCTCGGATAGACACACATACTCAAGGAAAGATTGTCTGAATCTTCTATCCTCTTATCAGGTTGACAGGTCCATCTTTGAGACGTGCGTTTCCACCGGAAACCCTACACACAATAAATGCTGACACCTAGACAACTATCTTTGTCTAAACTGTGAGTCAACATTAGTAGTTGTGCTGTATGAAGATACACCAAAAGGGAAATGTCATTCTGTCATTATGACTTTGTGTGTTATAGGCACAATAGGTGAAAGATATATCGTGTAGAGATTTGTACTGTCACAATAAATGTTAGAGAACATGGGATACAACATGCTTTCACGGGAAAACTAGAAATCCACAATGATTTGAAATTCATTTGAAATCATGTGGAGTAGAACTAAAGAATGTTTGAAAATGATTTAAATGAGAATGATTGACAGCAGTCTAAAATGTAATCAATAATAGAGGGTTGATGTATTTAGACAGGCTGTACCCAGAGAGAGAGATGTTGATAATAAATCAATGATTTAATCATAAGTCAAGTGAGAATGTAATCCATATTGAAATCAAGTCGATGTGATCATAATCCATGTATTAATGAAATCGATGTTCTAAACAAAATCGTTGTTTAACCGAAGTCGATGTGCTGATGAAATCGTTGTTTGAGACGAAGTCGATATAAGCATGAAGTCATTGTTTCATATGAAGCCGTTGTTTAAGTGAAGTCGTTGTAGATATGAAATCGTTATTTCATATGAAGTCATTGTTTAAGTGAAGTCGTTGTAGACATGAAGTCGTTGTTCTACCGAAATCGATGTTTAAGTAAAGCGAAGTTGATGAATCAACTAAATCAGTGTTGTAGCAACCAAATCGTGTTTAAGTGAAGCGAAGTTGATGAAACAACCAAACGTTGTTTAAGTGAGACGAAATTTGTAGCAAACCAAATCGTTGTGTGAAGTCGTTGTAAAACCAAGTCGTTGTTTAAGTGAAACGAAATCGTTGTTGCAATGAAATGATGCTATGAAGTCATTGTAGCAACCAAGTCGTGTTAAGTGAAACGAAATCGATGTTTCTATGAAGTCGTTGTAGAGACGAAGTCGTGTTTTTTTTTTAATAAAGAGGTCCTTAGGGCCTCTAACTAGGAGAGTGCACCCTCCCCCAGAGAGGGAGAATGTTCTCACTCCACCAGTGAGAGCAACCTGGGCTAAAGCTATTATCAAAAAGAATATGAATACAACATCCATGGGGCATACCCTAGTTAGACCATTCTAACATGCATGAGGCCAGATTTATCAATGGCCATAGGCCCTTTACAAGGATGTGGTAAGGTATGCGCCCCCCAGAAAACATCATTCTGCATATGAGTAACTGCAAAATTAGCAAGCGAATCAGCGACTTGGTTGGTTTCCCAGTACACATGAGATAACAAAATAGACTCTCGGCTGATGAAAGATCTAGCTTCTCTCCACCATCTGAGTGAATGCCAAGATACAACTTATCTTCATAGATGGAATTCACGAGAAACCTGAGAATCAAAGTAAAAAATAGAGAGCTTGTAGCCTAAGGAAGTAGCCAGACGAAGTCCATCACAAAGAGCTCTCATTTATGCAATCATGCTGGTCCCAACGCCATAAAAAGAGCAAAAAGCACATGGACATGGCCCTGAGAATCTCGAATAACACACCCACCTCCACACTCCCCAGGATTCCCTTTGCAAGCTCCATCAACATTAAGACTAAAATCACATATAGGAGGAATCCATCTTATAAGCCTCAGCATCTTGGCAGGGTACAGAGGGACATAACCAAAGCCATGAAGGATCTACATCTCATAGGAATTAGGAGTAACCTTAAATGAAGTTTAGATAGAGAGTGCGTAATGCTAGTCTTGATATTGTTGAAGATCACCCCAGCAGAAACATAAGTAGCATCAAACCGTCTTAAACATCTTCCCTTCCAGATATCCCACAACATAAGGATAATAGTATAACGAGAAACAAAACCATATGGAGATTGGATATTCCACTGCTGGATAAAGGATAAAACTCCATAGTCGAGCAGTAATGTGGCTGTGTAGGGTGACCCTCGGTGATATGAGGGGTTGTAACCAATGCCAAAGAGTAGCTGCATTATCGCTGTAAATAAACAGGTGATCAAGGTCTTCTGGCTGAGGAAATTTACAGCAGGAGCAGCGAGGCACCATTGGAATACCAGCTTCAGAGATACGACCATCAACGGGGACAGCCCGGTTTAAAATTTTCCAAGAGAACAAGGAGGCTCTACGATAAAAAGAGTTGTGCCAAATCTTTGTAAGGGATGCTCTATGCACACCATCGGTCGATTAGGTTGTAAGTAGATTTAGTGGAGAAAGAACCATTATTTGAGGTCGCCCATGAAAGGTGTGCAGAATCACTAAGACAGTAACCTAGAAGGGGGGTTGAATAGATACTATCGATTAAAAACAATTTTACTCTTTTTATGTTAACCGATTGAGAAAAAGGGTTTAAACAGATAGAGATCGAATTCTAGATTTAGTGTGTGTGCTGATTGTGATTAGGAGATTAGAAACTATCTAGCGTGTGAACAATCAAACGTGCCTACCAAAAATCTACTATGAAAACGTGCAAACCACAAGACACGAAGATTTAAGGTGGTTCAAAGTACACAACTCGTGTATCCTACATCCACCGTCCACACACACACACATAAAGACTACTATAGAAGCGAGTTGAACCCACAATCACACACGTATGGTGTCTGAGGCAAACACGCACTCAGAACTACCACACATACGTGGATCAAGCACAAGGGATGCTTAAACCACTGCCACACACATAGATTAATAGAAAACAGAGAAAAAGAAGAGTTCTGAGTTGAAAGATCAAATCCAGAAGTGAAACTCTAATGTGGTCGTCCAGAAGAACTTCAGGCTTCGTGTAATGATGATCAGATGATGTAGACGAAGCTTGATTCGTTGACAAACCAACCTAACTCCTCGTTCTCAAAGGATTTCCTGGAGTAGCAGGAGGGTTGAAGCAGAGCAGTAGAGAAGAGCCTTCTTCTTGGTCTTGCTTAGGGTTTTTATTGGAGGCTCCTTGTTGCGAAAATACCTCTATATAATATATATATAGTGTATCCAAGTATGGAGAGTCGTGCTTAAAGGGAAACACCCCAATATAGATCATATTCTATCATGTTTTGACTTATCCCTACGTCTGTCGATAGGTGCTTCATAGCTGTCGACAAGTACTGCTGACATTGGTTTCCAGAACATGTTGTTGCTGGGAAAACTGGATCTGCCGACAGGCGATTTGGTGCTGTCGGCAGGCAGCATATATCTGTCGACAAACACACTCCAGCTGTTGACAGTTACTGCTTTCTAAGTGCTCTCAGAAGCTTGATTGCTTTGTCTTGGTCTATCTGTCGACACATGCCTTGGGGCCTGTCGACAAGTGAGCACTTGTTGTGTTTTTCCAGTCTTTTGCACTTGACTTTGGTTGTTTGTCTTGTGTATTCATTCACACCTTCATGAAAAACATTCCAAGTGAGATATAATGAATACAAGGATAGTCATAAAAGCATGTTTCATTTGTGCATTTCTTCCATATCTGATTATGTCTATCATTGTTTACAACATCAATGCAATATCAATTAAGTCATTCATCATCAAAAAATTTAAGCACAATCATCATACACATTTGAACTCAACATTCTCCCCCCTTTGTGATGATGAAAAAATTACATTGATGTTTCTCCCCCTTTTGACAACATTCAAAAAGATAGATCATGCACACATGGATAACAATAAGCAAGTTACTGTGACTTCATTGATTGAGCGAGAATTACACAGTTCAAAATGAGATCTATTACATGACACAAAAAAGCAAAAAGGAAATGATATAAGTGACTAACCCATGACCCAAACTAATAAAGAAAACTACATGACCCCATATTAATCCTAGACATGCTATGCATCGTCATTCCCAGGAACAGGGGGATGACGGAAGTCATGAAAGTCCTTTGTGAGGTGATCAAGCTTCTGCTCAAGGTTCGTTTGTGAATCAACAAGGATGTCCATCCTCGTGTTGAGCTGTGTAGGATTGAGAAAAGATGTGGACAAGATCTAGAAGGGGGGGGGTGGTTGAATAGATCTAGGCCAACTATTGCGGAAGCTAACCAATTTAGAAAAACACTTGAATCAAAGACAAAATGAAAAGCAGATTCACAGATTGAAGAGTGATTAAGTGAGTTGTGCAATCGGGTGTGTGAACAAGTTAATTAGATGTGAATTGAAAGATCTATGCATTCATCTAACGCAAGGAGAATTCAACCACAATTCAAACCACTGCACAGAGATTTTAGGTGGTTCGTAAATCACACCATGTGATTATACATCTACCCCTCACACAGTGAGATCCACTAATAAACTTGGGTACACCACACCCACTGGAGCCTAACAACTCCAACAACCTGAGTTACAACTCACACAACCTCTAGAGCAAGACTACTCTAGAAACCTGAGCAAGACTGCTCAACCACAACCTGAGTACACGACTCAGAAACCACTGAGCGCAAAGGCTCACAAACAGCTTGCTAGAAAGAAATACAAGATTCAGATCTCTAGTAATAGGTCTGATGTATCAAGAGTTAATTCATGAAACTTATGCAAACACTCATGCACAATCCAGAATCACTCAGAAGAGAAAAGGGAAAATGAGAATGTATGAATGATCTCTTCTCTTCAGATGTACTCACTTGTAGAAGATCGAATTGTGAAGAATCTTGAATCCTTGAAGTCCCTGGTCGATACTCTACACTTTAAGCTTTGGGATCTTCCTTGAAGTCTCTCAATCGACTGCTTCCACTTGATCTGCTTCCTTGGTGATCTAATTGCATCTTCTGTGATCAAACTCCACTTCTCATGCTTGGACATATGAGAATTGGATTGAGGAATCACCAGGAGAGCAAAGAACAGGGAGGAGAACTCTTTGCCACCAAAAAGGATTTCTGGAGGGCTCGAAAAGGGTTCTCTTATGTTGGATGGCCAATAGGAGGGTATTTATACCCCAAATAGTCTAAATGTACCTTGGGGGGTCGTGGGCACACGATCCAAGGCCGATCCAGCAATTCCCTAGGGTGCCATGTGTCCAGGAGAAATTTTAAGTCATAAAGTTTCTAGAGTGTGTCGACTTGACTTGTCTAGTGTCGACACACACTATCCCAGACTGGCAGATTAACATCCCTGGGAGAGGTCTCTAGTGTCGACACCACTTCATCTCGTGGCACACATGTAGAATACTGCAAAACAGGCCTTCGGGGAGAGGTCTCTAGTGTCGACAACATGGTTAGTGTCGACACACTGTCCAGGCCTGTTGACAGGGCTCACTGGGAACTGGGTCTAGTGTCGACTGACTTGATGTTGTGTCGACACTACATGATCATTTCTTCATCTTTTGGCTTAGGGCTTGGAGCATGTGTCGACACCAGTATGGGGTGTGTCGCAATACCCTTGAAGAAATTATGTGTCCCTGAGAAATAAAATATAAATCATTAGTCCATTGATTATCATGAATATAAATGATAAATATGTTTAGAAACATGCTTTTTAAATGTGGTCATAGCATGTGTGGTGCATCTAACATGTTCCAATTATTTTGCATTAAATCACACCTTGTCATCATCAAAATATGAGGGGAAATGAATTGTATTCACACTCAACCCAACAATCCCCCCCTTTTTGATGATGGCAACATTAATTCATATGAAAATTCAAGTTTCATGAAAATGTGATTTTAAGCTTTAGTTATTCAATCACTCAATTTGAAAGTCAATGATAAACATGAGCTATGTTCATTTCCTTTTTATTTATTCACACTTGTCAAAGGACCCTTGAAAATATTTAGTAACATTTGAAATTTGCACACATTAGAGACACATTGTTACTAAGAACTATTTCACAAAAGGCCAAGCAGCTTGACAAGCATCCATTCATTCATGACACTCATTAAAATTCAATCACATTCAAGAAAAAGATGTTCTTTTCATTTCATCCAACAAAAGTCATTTCATTCAAAAAGATATGTGCATTACAATCATCAAAAGGAGACATTTCAGAAAAGCTTCACAATCATCCAAATAGAAAAACATCATTCCACAAAAGAAACTTTCTATCTTTCTCCCCCTTTGACATCATTAAATAAGGTACATTAGGCAGGAGGAGGAGGAGGAATAGGAAGTAGAATGGCTTCAATGGACTTAAGTTGGAGTCCATAGTATGAAGACTTGCATGAAGTTGCTTCTGCATGGTCGATAGTCTAGTGTGGACAATCTCTTCCAGGTGTGACTATTATCAGATAAGGTGGGTACTGAAGAGATGACAAGTAACTGAAGAGTGTTGTGCACTAGAAGATGAACTCCAAGTCCATACTTGTTGATGTCTTCAGCTCTTCTTGAGGTCAGTCATTTCATGTCAATGTGAGCTGACAGATTTTTCATACTTTCCAAGTCATCAACCAAATGAGCAAAGGTAATCTGGTCTTGGAAATCTGGGTCAGTGTCTCCTTGGTGTGAATACATCAGCTGGGAATTGCCCAATTCCCTGACGGACCATTTCCAACTTATCTTGGTGTTCTTTCAGCTCAATAGAGGCATCTCCAGGGTTCAATCAATCTATTAAACCTTTGGATGCATGGTCTGAAGCTGCTTTTTGCTCAATGAATTTTGCATACATTGTATCCCAACCTCTGTACTTCAATTCAAAATTCTCTGTCATGTGCAGAATTGAGGTGTTGAAGGCATCAAATTTTTCATTCAGAAATGAGTAAATTCTGGTGGTACAGAAGGTCCACCAAAAACATAAGAAGTTTGAGCTTGAGGTTGGGGAGTGAAAGTAGGAGTACCTTGGCAAGATGATGGGTGTGAAGAATTGTGAAATGGAGGAGTTAGAGGTGCATCTTGGGGTAGTTGAAGTTCAGGTTCAATGTGAGGCTGATCGTCAGGGCTAGAGGATATTCCTCTGGAATTTGAGGCTGGTCCTCAGGAGTTGAGGCTGGTCCTTATTAGCTAGGAGGGTCCTCAGGAGGTGGTATCACTGCCTCTGGAGCCTCAGGAACTGGGGCCTCAAAACTACTGGCCTCTCCTCACTTGGTCACCCTCAAGCCTGATCCCATAAACTTTTGAACATGCTTGAAATAGTAGATGTGGATTTGGGAATCGGTTAGATTTCTCATTAGCTAGAGGACACACCAAAATGCTTAAAGACAGGAATCAAGTGAGCTGCATAAGGAAGAGATCATGGAGATCTCCTGGTTGTTCTCAGAGGATGATTTGGTACATTTATGACATGGAGGTTGACCCTTATGTCCTTTTCATGCATATATCACAAATCTTTGAATATATGTGAGTCTATCCTGCCACACCTTGGGGTGTTTATGATAGTGGTGAGATGTGATGGATAAGTCTTACACAGGTGGAAAGGTGTTGTGTTGAACTTGGTGACAGTGTCTGCTTGGATCAGACTCATCAGCTTGCAACCAGTCAAGAAGTGTAAGCTTCATGAAGGTCAAATCTAAATTGTGGTAATCGGCTCCTTCATTTGGAATTTAAATAGGGTGTGCTGCTAAGGCTGTGGGCATATCAATCACACACCTTGACCTAGATTTGTAAACTGACATCAGTGCATTTCCAATCATGTAGAATTCTTGGACAAGACGAGGATAAATGATACAAAATTCAGAGATAAAAGGTAACCAAGTTTGGAAATGAGAAGAAACTGCGAATTTTGGGAATGAGCTGCTAACTGAGTATCTGTCAAATCAACTGCCCTAGGTTCAAAATCATCTTCCCTTCACTAACTGACTTGGAAGGGGTGGCCTCACAAGATGAGGAGGAGATGATTCCTCAGAAAAGCATCAGAAGAAGAGACCAAAATCCGAGTCTAGGGTTACGGACCCCCTACCTCGAACATAGGATGTCTACCTCTTTGGTAGAGGAAGGAGAGCAGAGGAAGGCCCTGGCTGCTCAGCAGGGTCATGGTGCCTCTTGCTTCTCCTTTCAGTAGGAGGTACTTCTTCCGCCGGAATGGGCCGAGGTGGCCCTGGACCTTGCTCCACGGCGAGGGGTTGCTGGTGCCATGCAAGCAAGTGGAAGAGCAGAGGATGGAGAGGAAGGAATGAAAGGAAGAAGACAAGGATGGGTTGGAGGAGGGAAGAAGGTGGAATGGTTGCCCGATTCAAGGTGGAAGGCGGCCATGGGGTCGACCTTGCATAGAAAAAAGGGTTCGAGGGTGCAATGTCCGCAGGAACAAGAAAACCCTCAACCGGCGCCGACGCCTTGAATCCCTGGGAGGGGTTATGTGTCGACACTAGAAGAGGTAGTGTCGACCTGGGCTTAGGTGTGTCGACACTAGATGAAGGTAGTGTCGACCTGGCTGATGAAAATTTAAGATATGAGAATGGGAAAAATTGTTGAGCTTAGGACATCTTTAAAATGATAAACAATGGGTGGAATAACATTCAAGGATTTTTTAAGAGGCTTAAAAATCATTGTCATATTTTAGAAAGCAACACATTCAAGTTTTACACAACATCCCATAGGATATGATCATTCAGTGACTTGAGCCAAAAATGATAATTTGAGCGATATAATACATCCAACAATCAACTACAAACTACCATATTCTTCAAATTCAAAGAAATAAAATATCTTTTAGAGTGAAATCAAGTGTGTTGAAAGTAAACAAGTGTTTGTAAAAAACAACTTGATGATGGATAGGGATGATCCTTTTAAATAATTCTCCTTTGATAGACATTTTGCTTTCGAATCAAACTATCAAATGTGATAAATATCGTTCACTCAAGAACTAATGCTTTTTACACACCATAGTCCTTGGATACTAATGATTTACTATATCAAGTCTCAAGGGATAAATGATGATCTTTTGACATGAAAATATACGTATACCAAACGCCAATATTTCCAATTACTCAGTCATCATCAAAAAGCAAAATTATATTTTTTAAGTATTTTGATTTTGAACCCCTTTGAACAGAGATAGCAATAATGCCTCATGACATACATGGCACTTCATTCATTGTGAAGTGTGTAGTTTCAGCATATGTGCCATTGCTCTGTTGAATTATCAGTTTTGGAGAATTTGTAAAAACTGAAATCATTTATATCCAACATCAATTGCAAACAAAGAAATGTTTAAATTCAAGATACACATTATCTTTCAGTCTTTGAAAGAGATTGAATTTCTATATTTTTGAAGAATATAGGTGAGAGTTGACAAAAATATAATAGATACTCAAAGAATCATGAGACTCTAGACATCTAAATGAGGACTTCATGCAAGAAAATTGGTTGTAATTCAAGAAGAATGTTGAATTTTCCAAAGAAATGACTTGTGAATTCTCTAGCTCCCCTAAGATGATGATTCAAACAACTTTCATCAACCTAAAGATATGCAAGATTTGAAATCTGTAATGATTCTCCTTGAAACAATAAAGGCTCCCCCTCAACAATTGCATATTCATTCTTGGTACTGGCGGAGAACACATACTCTCGCATAGTGAAAGGTCCAGACAAGCATAACTTGTCTTCTCAAGTCACCATTTGATTATACCAAGAAATTCAACACAATGTGAGTTGAAGAATCCATTGTCAAAAAAGAAATGGAAGTGAAATTGGAGAGAGATATGAACAATATGAATCAAGGAAGCCAAGGTTAATGATGATGCAAAGAAACTCCCCCTCAGAAATGCCTAACACTCAACCCCAAAACCCAATGAGAGAGATCAAGAAAATGGACATTTACAAAGGCCAGCTCTCTCCTCAAAGATGAGAATCTACTGTCAGGAAGAGGTTTGGTGAAGATGTCAGCAATTTGTTTTCAGTTTCTATGAAGTGTAGTTCAAAAGTCTTGCTACCTTCATCTCTCAGAAATGATGCCTAATTTCAATATGTTTGTTCTGAGTGCTGAATGGATTTTAGACAGATTTATTGCACTTGTGTTGTCACAAAGAATGGGAACACAACCTAACTCTTGGTTATAATCAATAAGTTGATGTTTCACCAAAGAATTTGACTTCCACATCTACCTGCTGCAACATACTCAGCCTCTGCAGTGATAGAGCTACTGAGTGTGTTCTTAGAAGCCCAAGAGATTAGACACCCACCTAAGTATAAACACATGCCACATGTGCTTTTGTATCTAATTTACATCCATCATAATCAACATCACAATAGGAAATCAAATCTAACTTGCAACCAGCAGGATACCAAATCCAATATAACATGTTCCAACAAGCTATTTGAAAATTCTTTAACAGCTAACATGTTACTTTCCTTAGGATTTGATTGAAATCTAGCACACAAACACACACTAAACTGAATATCAGGTCTAGAAGTTGTAAGATAGACTAGAGAGCCAATCATACCTCTGTATGTCTTTGGTCTACTGACTTACCAAGTGAGTCTTCTTCTAGCTTAGCATTAATTGCAATGGGTGTGTTTGAATGCTTGAGGTTCTGGAAGTCAAACCTTTTCAGAAGTTCTTTGACATACTTGGTTTGACTATAAAGATCCCCTCATGTGTTGGTTAACCTGCAATCCCATGAAAAACTGTAAGTCTCCCATTAAGCTCATTTAAATTCAGTTTTCATTTGATTTGAAAATCAGTACACAGGCTTTTATTGGTTGATCCAAATATTATGTCTCAACATAAATTTAGACTGCAATATTTGTTTATTAACTATTTTTTTGAACAATGTTTGATCAACATTTCCTCTACAATATCCTTTTTCAAGCAAAAAAGAACTCAAACGGTCATACCAAGCTCTTGGAGCTTGTTTAAGACCATAGAGAGCCTTATGAAGCTTGAAAACATGCTTAGGATGTTTTTCATTTTCAAATCCTGGAGGTTGTTCAACAAAAACTTTTTCCTTTATGTATCCATTTAGAAATGCACTTTTGACATCCATTTGATAAACTTTAAATTTCATGGAGGATGCATAAGCAAGGAAAATTCTAACAGCTTCTAGTCTAGCTACAGGGGCATATGATTCTTCAAAATCAATTCCAATTTTTGATTGTACCACTTTGCAACTAGCCTAGCTTTATTTCTAATGACTTGACCATTTTCATTTAGTTTATTTCTGAAAACCCATCTAGTGCCAATGACTGTTTGGTCACTAGGTCTAGGTACTAATTCCCATACTTGATTTCTTTCAAATTGATGAAGTTCATCATGCATTGCATTGATCCAATCAGAACTCAATAAAGCTTCATCAATTGACTTTGCTTCAATTGGGAAATTAGAGCTAGTGGGTCTTCATCAATAACATGCAAGAATGATGATCTAGTCCTAACTCTATCATTCAAATTACCAACGACATTTTCCAATGGGTGATCTCTCAAAAATCTAGGCTTAGAAATTACCTGTTGAGGGGTCTTAATCTGGAACAACATTACCTGATCCACTTGAAGATGGTGACTGATGTTCAAGTTCTCACTAAGTCTTCAAGTTCCTCAACAGTTGGTGAAGAGTCCACAATGAAAAACCCTCTTCACTGTCTTGTCTTTCCCTGCAAGATTTAGAACTATAGTTGAAAAGGAATTTCATCAAAGATAACATGTGGAGACTCTTCAACATTTTTGTTTTTAAGAGACTAAACTCTAAAAGCTCTTGACACTTCAGAATAGCCAAGAAAGATGGCTTCCTGACTCTTAGCATCAAACTTGTCAAGATTTTCTTTATTGTTGTTATGAACAAAGCATTTACACCCAAAGGTTTTGAATAAGATACAGTTTTTGTTTTTCAATAATTCATAGGGGTTTTTTCTGATTTTTGGTCTGATCAAAGCTCTATTTAGAATGTGATTTGCTGTGTCACAGCTTCAGCCCAGAAGATTTGGGCAAATTGCTTTCTAAGAGCATGGATCTAGCCATTTCCACAAGAGTTCTATTCTTTCTTTCCACAACTCCATTTTGTTCTGGAGTTCTTGGTGAAGAAAACTTGTGAAATATTTGAAGTTCAGCACATAATTAGAAAATGATTTGTTTTCAAACTCACCCCCATGATCAGTCAAAATGTTTTTGATTTTATATGGATAAGTTGTTAAGGCAGTGGTACAGGAATTCTTGAACTCAAGGCAAGTATCACTTTTGTGGGACAAGAAGATAACCTAGGTAAATTTGGTAAAATCATCAATGATCACAAACCCATATCTCTTGCCACTTAGACTTAGAATTCTTGTTGGGACAAAGAGGTCCAGGTGAAGTAATTCTAGTGGCCTAGATGTGAGTACCTCATTGATGGTTTTAAAGGATTTCCTGGTTTGTTTTCCTTGGGCACAAATCCCACAAACTTGATTTTCAATATTAGAAAAAGATTCAGGAAGACCCTTAACCAAATTCAGCCTTAACAATTTATTCATTGTTCTGAAACTTGCATGGCCAAGTCTTTTGTGCCAAGTCCATGCAATTTCCTCTTTATCGGCAACAAAGCAAAGATTTTCAGAAAAGTTTTTATTGAGGTTGATCATGTAAGCATTGTTTTCCCTTTTTCCAAAATTTTTTTTTATCAGTTGATGAATCAATTATCTTACAGAAATCTGATTCAAACACAACTTTGTGACCTTTGTCGCATAGTTGGCTAATACTCAGCAAATTGTAATCTAGACCATCAACTAATAAAACATTATCAACAGAGTTTGAGGAAGATTGACCAACCTTTCCAGATCTAATGATCTTTCCTTTATTTTTACCTCCAAAAGTTACTGAACCTCCCTCCTTCTCAATTAGGAATGAAAATTTGGCTTTGTCTCCAGTCATGTGTCGTGAACACCCACTGTCAAGGAACCACACATTTGAATTGGGTGCACGACCTTCCTACAAAATCAATCAGTGGAGAGAAGATTTTGGTACCCAAACAGTGTTGGGACCATCAGAATGTTTGAACATAGTCATCAAATCTTTTCTCACCCAAATTTGATTTGTTTTTTATTTTTGTTTCATTACAGTGGTGTTCTCTGTCTTTTTCAATTTATTCTTTCCCTTAGGAATGAAAACATCAGTGTTCTTGTTTCAGTAAGAGGGGAGTTTTTCATTTGAACATGAGAGTTTAGATGAGGAGGTGGAATCCAAGGGTTCTGTTGGTACATCAAGAAATTTGGATAGAAGAATTGGGGATGATACCAACATGGATTATGATACCATTGGTTCCAAGAATTGGTCTATTCAGCTTGATATGTTGTCTTGGAGGTCCAAGGTTTTTTATGAACTACTTCCTTTGAGTTTTTCTTATTTTTCAAATTTTATTTGAATTTTTATTTTTGTGGTTTGTGTATGTTGATGTTGAGAAGGTCGACCTTTCCTTGACTGGTGTCGACACAACAGTCACAGAATCCTTCTTCTTGTGGACTGGTGTCGACCTGTTAGGTAACTGTGTCGACCTGGTTGACTTCTTTTGGTTCTGAGTTTTTGGAATTTTTGTTGTTTTGCTTGATGTTTGCTTGATTTCAGTGTTCTCAAGACTAGGACCTTTGACAAATTTAATAAATGGTGCTTTATCCTTTTTCTCACCAGATTTGTCTTTCTTTGGTTTTTGTTTATTGAATCCTAGTCCATGAGAAATTGATTTCATTTTAGCTCCCAGCAAGGCCTCCAAATTGTCTTTACCTTTTGTGAAGGTTTGAATGACTTCATCTTTTTCTTTCAACTAGTTTTCCAAGGTTTTGATTTCTTCAATTTTTTGTTGTTTATCTTTGTTTTCCATTTCCAGCTTTTCAGACAGTTCTTTAAATTCATGGGTGGCCTTTTGAGAGGCAAGCTTAAGCTCATCAATTAAGTTCAAGAGATTTTCTTTTTCTTCATTAAGTTCAACTACCTCATTCTCTAATTCACAAATTCTTTTGTTTGAGGAATAATTATTCATGATGTTTTCCATTTTCTTTTTGAGATGCTTGTTTTCTTTCCTTATTTCAGAGTATTTTTCAACAAGCTCAGCATATGCATCTTGCCAGTCCTCAATTGAATAGTCTTCGAAGGATGTACTTACCTTTCCATCTGAACTATTCACCATGAAGCAAATTTCCTCACTTTCAGAGCTTGAGGATTTTTCTTCTTCTTCCTTTTCACTTGAGTCTTCATCAGACCAAGTGGCTACCATGGCCTTTGGCTTCTTGAACTTGTGAATCTTTTTGTGTTTCTCCTTCTTGTTTTCAGGACATTCTCCATTCATATGTCCTGGCATGTTGCACCTGTAACAAATGACAATTTTATCAGATTTTTGATTCTTATTGGAATTAGCATTAGAAAAGGAAGTGTTTCTTTTACCTGTTGAAAATTTCTTTTTCCCAAAAAATTTTCCTTTTCTATATTTTAAGAATTTTCTGAATTGCCTGGTCATGAGGGCAATCTCATCCTCATTGGAGTCAGACTCTTCAGAACTGGTTTTCTCCTGATTCTTGTCTTTGTTACTTGAATAGGCCTTTAGTGCTACTGGCTTGGTTTTAATTATATGTTCTTCATTTCTTTTTAGATTGATTTCATAAGTCATTAAGGATCCTATCAATTTATCCAAAGAGATTTTGGACAATTCTTTAGAATCTTCAATGACTGTGGCCTTGGTGTGCCAAATTGAAGAAAGAGAGTGTAGAATTTTCCTTACCAAGTCAACATCTGAATAATCCTTACCTAAGGCCTTCAGTCCATTGACAATGATCATAAACCTGGCAAACATTTCAGAAATTGTCTCATTAGATTTCATCATAAACAATTCATATTCAGAGACAAGAATGTTAGCTTTGGTTTCTTTCACTTGGGATGTTCCCTCATAGAATAACTCAAGTTTATCCCACATCTCTTTGGCAGATTTGCACATTGAGATTCTTGAGTACTCCTTAGGGTGGACTGCACATTGGATCATGTTCATGGCACTATAATTCAAAGTAGCCCTCCTAATCTATTCCCTAGTCCAGGTTTCTTCCTCCCCCTGATTCTCAAAGGGACCTACTTCGACTACCTTCCATATTTCACAGTTTTGGGCTCTTAGGAAGACCTACATTCTATTCTTCCAATAGGTGTAGTCAGTCCCATTGAAAAAGGGTGGCCTATTGATAGAGTGACCCTCAGCCATGAACCCTCTTGAATCCATTGAAGCAATTAAATGGTACAAAGAAGAGATACTCAGCAAACAGACAAGCAAACAATCAAAACACACAGAACAATCAGAAACCACTCAGATCAGATTAGATATAAACCCGCTCTGATACCAATTGTAGGATCGAGAAAAGATGTGGACAAGATCTAGAAGGGGGGGTTGAATAGATCTAGGCCAACTATTGCGGAAGCTTAACCAATTTAGAAAAACACTTGAATCAGAGACAAATTGAAAATCAAATTTCACAGATCTGAAGAGTGATTAAGTGAGTTGTGCAATCGGAGTGTGTGAACAAGTTAATTAGATGTGAATTCGAAAGATCCTATGCATTCATCTAACACAAGGAGAATTCAAACCACAATCAAACCACTGCACAGAGAATTTTAGGTGGTTCGGAAATCACACCATGTGATTCCTACATCCACCCCTCACACAGTGAGGATCCACTAACAAACTTGGGTACACCATACCCACTGGAGCCTGACAACTCCAACAACCTGAGTTTACAACTCACACAACCTCTAGAGCAAGACTACTCTATAAACCTGAGCAAGACTGCTCAACCACAACCTGAGTACACGACTCAGAAACCACTGAGCGCAAAGGCTAACAAACAACTTGCTAGAAGGAAATACAAGATTCAGATCCTCTAGCAATAGGTCTGATCTATCAAGAGTTAATTCATGAGACTTATGCAACAACTCATGCACAATCTCAGAATCACTCAAAAGAGAAAAGGGAAAATGAAGAATTGTATGAATGATCTCTTCTCTTCAGATGTACTCCCTTGTAGAAGATCGAATTGTGAAGAATCTTGAATCCTTGAAGTCCTTGGTCGATACTCTGCACTTTGAGCTTTGGGATCATCCTTGAAGTCTTCTCAATCGACTGCTTCCACTTGATCTGCTTTCTTGAGGTGATCCAATTGCATCTTCTGTGATCAAACTCCACTTCTCATGCTTGGACAGATGAGAATTGGATTGAGGAATCACCAGGAGAGCAAGAACAGGGAGGAGAACTCTTCTTTCCGCCAAAAGGATTTCTGGAGGGCTCTGAAAAGGGTTCTCTTATGTTGGATGGCCAATAGGAGGGTATTTATACCCCAAATAGTCCAAATGTACCCTTGGGGGTCATGGGCACACGATCCAAGGCCGATCCAGCAATTCCCTAGTGTGCCACGTGTCCAGGAGAAATTTTAAGTCATAAAGTTTCCGGAGTGTGTCGACCTGACTTTGTCTAGTGTCGACACACTATCCCAGACTGGCAGATTAACATCCCTGGGAGAGGTCTCTAGTGTCGACACCACTTCATCTCGTGTCGACACACTGTAGAATACTGCAAAACAGGCCTTCTGGGAGAGGTCTCTAGTGTCGACACCATCTGGTTTAGTGTTGACACACTGTCCAGGCCTGTTGACAGGGCTCACTGGGAACTGGGTCGAGTGTCGACCTGACTTGATGTTGTGTCAACACTACTTGATCATTTCTTCATCATTTGGCTTAGGGCTTGGAGCATTGTGTCGACACCAGTATGGGGTGTGTCGACACTACCCTTGAAGAAATTGTGTGTCTCTGAGAAATAAACATATAAATCATTAGTCCATTGATTTATCATGAATATAAATGATAAATATGCTTGGAAACATGCTTTTTAAATGTGGTCATAACATGTGTGGTGCATCTAACATGTTCCAATTATTTTGCATTAAAATCACACCTTGTCATTATCAAAATATGAGGGGAAATGAATTGTATTCAAACTCAACCCAACAAGGTGATCAAAGCGAGCAGTAAACAGCTGGGTCATCTGCACCAACTGATCTGCCATAAATGACTGAATATTCGAAGCAGCAACCTGAGGTGCGGGCGCATCCGGAACATCAGCATCTCCTCCGTGAGCAACCATTGGCTCAGCATGAGAGTCTTCATCACTACCCTCATCTTCTGCTGACTCTTCTTCCGCATCTGGCTCTTGACCCTTAAGAGCCCTAGTGACTCTCCCATCAATCAACTTGTAACCCATCTGATGAGCAGATGTGAGATCATAGGAGTTGCAGGATTTGAGAGTAACAAGCTCTCCTTCAGGAATGTTGACGCCAATGAAGGTAAGGAGAGAAGTGATAGGGCAAGCGTAAGGCATTGACCTCTTCGGATTGCGAAAGCATTGTTTGAGAAGGTCAAGCATTAGAACATGCATATTAATCTGCTGGCCCCTAAGAAAGAAGAAGAAAAGAGACTTCTGAACCTCGGTCACAAGCTCCCGACAGCCATCCTTTGGCACAATGAGAGTGGTGAAGATGTGATGGATGAGGCGGTGAAGCGGAGGGAAGGAGTTGGCATTCAGTTTAATATGATCCTTTGTAGAATCATATGGTCGCAGGGTGATCAAGGTATAGTACTCCGATGCAGAAGGGTGGTTGACAAGAACGTCAGCACTGGAGTTCAGAATTTGCAGGGCACGGCTGAGGAGGTTGGGTGTGATCTGAAATGAAGTACCTCTCACTGTGGTATATAGCTCATCATAAGCTGAGTTCCCAAAAATGTTGAAGAACTCCGTCACAGCGATCAGAGGGTATCACTTGTGGGAGTACAAGAAGACCGTCCAGCCCTGGGTATCGAAGAGGGGTTGTAGACCTTGGAACATATCTTTGAGGGAAACAAAATCCACGTAGCGTGCCTGCACAAAGTGCTGGAAGGCTCCTCGAACCCTAGTAAGTTGCAGTTCCTATGGAACGACGAGTTCCGGGAGTCGATCATCCCGATGCTTGCTCCGGCGCTCTACAGGTGCCCTAGAACCCTCGCCGGCTTTGGGGGAAGCTTGGCGTTGACGAGTAGCGCATAGCTTGCGTCTGGGTGACATGGGAGAGGAAAGGGTCGGAGTGGGGATGAGCACAGAAGAGGGGAATGATAGAAGGAGGAAGAGGAGACAAGAATAGAGATAGAAGTTGGAGATTGCAGTTTGGAAGAAAAGAGGGGTTTAGGAGTTGAAATAGGGAAGGGCTACTTTTGGAGGAAGGTGAAGGGGTGAGGAGGCGTGGGATCCTTTTTAAAGAGGTTTGGAAGGAGTTTGAAATAAAAGGGTCCCACAAAATCTGGCCAAAAGATGAACCGGTTGGACTTCTGGACTGCCCAGAAATCCGGCTGTCGACAGGTGCCTTGTAGCTGTCGACAGCTACTGGCCAGAAGTATTCCAGAAGGGGATTTTGACAGAAATGGATGGGGAATGAGTGTCGAAATGGGATTTTAAAGTTGAGAACTGGTTTATATCCATTACAAAATGTCATACCCACTAGTATTAAGACATATTAATGGTCTACAATAGTTAAGAGATAATACCCGAAGATTCTTAAGTTGTAGCATTTAGAAAACACCGCTCAAAAGCATATGAATGTAAGATAACCCATTTGAATAAAACCATTGTAGAAAAACATATTTCTTAGTGGGTGATGTTCAGTTGGTTAGGAAGATAATGTTTTCATTTAGCAATTAACAATACACAACAAGTTGTCCTTGATTTTAAAAAGCATGGAGGCTTCACTCTATTTCTTGCATTTGAACTAACATTTTAAGTTGTTTTGGGAGAAGTGGTAATAAGGTTCACTTTCACCTTTTGATGTGAAGGTAGACATTTGTGATGCCCATACCCCCAGTTACTCAGTATAGGTGACCATCATACCATTGTGTAGAGATAATAAAAGGACTTTTTGACGCGAAGACAGACATTTATGATGCCCATGTCCCCGATTACTCAGTGATTCTTATCATTGCTCTGCCTTTTCCCATTTCAAATTTGTTTTGTATTTGAATTTTCATGAATTTGGATATAGGTAGCTTTTCTCCATTTTATTTGTTGTTAAAATCAAGTTCAAAATGTTATCTAAGGTTAAAATCCAATGAAAGACATTAATTTCAAGAACCTTCTTATTTGTCAATGCATTTCAGAAAAATGATTATCGACAAGGGAGTTATTCAAGTGAGTTAGGTTAAAGCCATTAGATTTGTTCAATGTATTCTAGATGACACAACCTAAACTCATACACAGAATATTATTTCAAGATCATTATGATTTAATCAATGTCTTTGATACTATGTGTGTATGAAAGGTTGTAACTTAGTATAAATGCCCAATTCTCCCCTTGACAAAGAGTTATGAACATGCTCATTGAAAAATGATGAGGAAAGATGAGGAATTCACAAAAAAAGTGTATCTGTCGACAATAGAATTTGGCTGTCAACAGGTACTGAGAGCCAGAAAGATGGTGGTTCTAGGGGAGGCCATCTGTCGACAGCTAGAAGGGGGCTGTCGACAGGTACTTGAAAAACCAGTTTGAAGGCTTTGAATAGAGAGAGTGGTGAACCAAATGATAATGACACAATGGATATAAAGGGTATACCTGAAGAATTTCACGCAACCAGCCTTAACTTACTCCGCCATAGTGTGTGCATGTGATGACTCAATATTCAAGCAATTCAATCATGATTTACACATTCATCACAAGCAATTGCACACAAAAGAGACATCCATAATCATGAAAACACTAAAATTTCATTTTTTTTAAGAGATACATGTGTCAAAACTGAAAGAAACCAATTACCCCATTTGAAGTTCATGACCTTTATGTATTACTTGACTATGGATACTTGGCGGAGTATTCTTATTCATGCATAATGATAGTTTCCAAACAAGCCTAAATTGTTCTTCCACATGTCACCATTTGATATACCACATAGTTAATACACAAGAAGATCATTTACTCCATAAGTTGGCACTGTTTCATTGAATTTTGCACAATCTGAATTCTCTTCTTAGGGAGGTGAACCTATCCTTCTGACAAGGTTTGGTGAAAATATCAGCCAATTATTTTTCAGTTGAAATGAAGTCAGGTCTAGGTTCTTGTTGGCTACCTTATCTCTCAAAAAGTGATGTCTAATTTCAATGTGTTTGGTTCTTAAGTGTTGAATTGGGTTTTTGAAAGGTTGATAGCACTAGTGTTGTCACATAGGATAGGTGTACATCCAATGTCAATGTTGTAATCACACAATTGACTTTTGATCCACAACACTTGAGCTACACAACTCCCTACAACAACATATTCTACCTCTGCAGTGGAGAGTGCAACTGAGTGTTGCTTCTTAGATGCCCACAAAACTATGCAACCACCTAGAATTGACAATACTCACTAGTGCTTTTTCTATCAATTTTACATCCAGCATAGTCAGTATCAGAATATGAGACCAAATCAAAACTACTACCTGCTGGATACCATAAACTCAAATCATATGTACCTGAGAGATATCTAAAAATCCTTTTAACTGCAACCAAATGACTTTCCTTTGGACTAGATTGATATCTAGCACAAAGGAAAACACTAAACTGTATATCTGGCCTACATGCAGTAAGGTAAAGGAGAGATCCAATCATACCTCGGAATTGCTTTGTATCTACCATTTTACCTTTCTCATCATTTTCTAATTTCACACTTGTGCTCATTGGTGTAGATGCTGGCTTAGCTTGTTCAAACTGAAATCTTTTTAGTAGTTCCTTGACATATTTCTCTTGATTGATGAAGAAGCCATCTTCATATTGTTTTACCTACAAGCCAAGAAAGAATTGAAGCTCCCCCATTAAACTCATCTCAAATTCACTGTGCATGTGTTTTGAAAATTCTTCACACAGTGAGGGGTTAGTGGAACCAAAAATAATGTCATCCACATAGACTTGAACAACAATGATATGATTGTGAACACATTTAGTAAAGAGAGTTGGTCCACTTTACCTCTGGAGTAGTTTTTACTAACCAAGAAATTGCTCAGTCTGTCGTACCAAGCTCGAGATGCCTGTTTCAAACCATAGAGAGCTGGGTGCAATTTATAGACATGGTTAGGCTTATCATTATCCTCAAATCTAGGTGGTTAAGAAACATAGACTTCTTCTTTGATGTATCCATTCAAGAAGGCAGTTTTAACATCCATTTGATAAAGTTTGAATTTGTTAGAACATGCATATGCTAACAATATTCTAATTGCCTCAAGCCTAGCTACTGGTGCAAAGGATTCTTCAAAATCGACCCCAAATTCTTGATTATACCCTTTGGCTACCAGTCTAGCTTTGTTTCTCACCACTTTTCCTTCTTCATTTAGCATATTCCTAAATACCCATCTTGTTCAACTTACTGAAATTTCAGGGGTTCTAGGAACTAAGCTCCAAACATTGTTTCTTTGAAATTGCCCAAGTTCCTCATGCATAGCATCTATCCAAGAGTTTTCTTTTAGAGCTTCTTCAACATTTTAGGTTCCATTGAGAACAAACGCTAAATGATCTTGTTCAACTATGTGTCTATGGTGAGACCTAGTGTGAACTCTATCATTTACATTACCAATTACATTTTCAAGTGGATGATCTTTAGAGTACCTGACATTTCTGATTGTTGAAGGACCCTGTTGATCTTGATCTTGAGGATGTTGCTCTTGAGAATTTGTTCTTGTGGAATTTGATCTTGAGGATTTTGATCATTTGAGTTAGCTTCTTCAGGCCTGTCGACAGCCTCTTCTTGGTCTATCAACAGTGGCTTCACATCTTGATCTTCAAGGATTTTTCCTTCTTCTTCATCATACCCGGAAGCATTTGCATTGTTAGTCTTTGCATGAGACTCATCAAAAACAACATGTAGAGTCCCTTCCACAATTCTGTTTTTCTTATTAAACACTCTATAAGCTCTAGAGTGTTTTGAATAGCCTAGAAAAATACCTGGATCACTTTTGGCTTCAAATTTATCTAAATCAACCTTGTCATTGTTATGGATAAAAACTTTGGAGCCAAAGATCCTGAAGTACCCAATACTGGGTTTCTTACATTTCAGGAGCTCATATGGGGTTTTCTTCATCACATGTCTTACCATGGCTCGATTGAGGATGTAATACGATGTGTTCACTGCTTCTACCCAAAAGCTCCTTGAGAGTTGGCTTTCAACCAGAAGAGTACGAGCCATTTCCACCAAGGTTCTGTTCTTTCTCTCCATTACTCCATTTTGTTCCAGAGTCCTTGGAGAGGAAAACTTGTGTTCGATGCCTTGGTTCTTGCAGAAATTAGAAAAGGAATTATTGTCAAACTCTCCCCCATGATCAGTGCAGATTGAGCATATTTTGTTTGTGTTCTCATGCTCAATCTTATTAAAGAACTCTTCAAAATTTTCAGAACTTCATTTTTATGAGCTAGGAATTTAACCCAAGTGAACCTAGAAAAATCATCTACAATGACAAACCCAAAATGTTTACCATTGAGACTAAGTGTTCTAGTAGGTCTAAAAAGGTCCATGTGCAACAATTCATAAGGTTTTGAAGTGATTATGGGAGCATTGGATTTGAATGATTTTATGGTTTGTTTTCCTTGTGCACATGCATCAAAAAACCTCACATTTTTATTGAAAGAAATTTCAAGAAGTCCAGTTACCAGTTTCATCCTCATTATCTTGTGCAACACATTGTAGCTAGCATGGCCTAGCCTTCAGTGCCATATGGACAATTCATCCTGCATATTTGCAACAAGACACAAATTTTTGTTTACTGGTTCATCTAGATCAACTAGATAGATGTTATTCACTCTTTTCCCAGAAAACTTGACATCTTCTAAAATTTTATCACTGATTTTGCATGCATTTGACTCAAAAATTACTTTATGGCCTTTATCACATAACTGACTGATGCTCAGGAGGTTGTGATTCAGACCATCAACTAGAAGCACATTATCTATTTAGTTGGAAGCATACTTACCTACCTTACCTATGTCAATTATTTGGCCTTTGTTGTTACCTCCAAACACAACTTGTCTGCCATCTTTTTCAACCAGCAAACAGAATTTATCTTTCTCGCCTGTCATGTGCCTCGAGCAGCCACTATCCAAGTACCATTTGTTTTGATTTTGGGCTACTAGGCATTCCTGCATAGATGGATCATACAAGAGATTTTGGTACCCAAATTACTTCGGGTCCCAATCTTTCATTCATGCCAAAAAGTAAATGCTTTGGAATCTAAACTTGTTTGCATTTCAACTTGTACAAATTATTCCAGCATTGTGTTTTAGTATGGCCAAGTTTCTTACAATAGTTGCATGATGGTTTTTGAGTTTTTACAATCCTCTTACTATTATATTTAACTTATGACTGCTTTTGGCCTCTATGGTTCTTGGTTGGAGTTCTTTTTTCTGCATATTTCCAGGCCTATCGACAGGTCTCTTTGGGTCTGTCGAAAAATTTCTTAGCTTGTTGAACAGATGAAGTCTTTTGTTTATTTTGCAATTGCTTACCTTTAGCTTGAGCATTCTTTCTTTTACTTGGAGCTTGTTTACTTGTACTTGGACTGCTATTAACAAAAGATGTGATCAATTTTTCTCCAAGTTTCTTTTATTTTTCTGGTTGAAATCCAAGCCCATGCCTTGTTACATTTATTTTAACTCCCAACACAGCATCAAGATTCTGCTTTCCTTTTACAAATCTTTGTGAGATCTTCAGTTTTTCTTTTAGTTCCTCTTTAGCTTTTTTCATTTCTTTTGGATCTCTGATTCTCATGTTGAAGAGTTTCTACAACTGTATTTAGGACTTGTTTTTCTTTTACATTTTCCTAGAGATTTTCTTTAATACAATCCATTTCGGCAAGATGGCTTTCCTTTTCAATTTTTAGTAGCTCAATTTCTTTAGTTAGAATTGCAATCTGTTCATCATTAGATGTGCTATGAACAAGTGAGGTGATTTTCTTCTTCAGTGCTTTATTTTCAGATTTGTATTCACAGAAGTTTTCAAACAGCAAAGTATAAGCCTCTTCCCATTCATCAATAGTGTAATTTTCAAAGGAAGAGTTTACCTCATTGGAGTCCACACTCCTTGCCAATAAGCACTGAATTTCTTCACCTTCAGAGCTTCCTTGTGTGTTATCATCCTCATCTTCATCACTCCAAGTCGCCATCATGGCCTTGGCTTTCTTGAACGTGAACTTATCCTTCTTCAGTTTTTTCTTGAGCTCTAGACATTCACCTCTTCTGTGTCCTAGTTTCTTGCACTCATAGCACACAATCATGTTAGATTTTTTATTAGAATCAACTTATTTGAGAGATCTCTTTTTGGAAGAGTTTTGAAGTTACCTGAGCTTTTCTTTTTGAACCTGAGGAATTTTTTGAACTGTCTAGTGAGCATGGCCATTTCATCATTCTCACTATCACTAGACGGTTCAGATTCATCACTTTCCTGTTGTACCTCTTTCTTTGAGCTTGATGAGGCTTTATTAGATGCTTTCAATGCAATGGTTTTTCTAGGAATAACCTCAGTTTCTTTCCTTTTTAGGTTTATCTCATAAGTCATCAGGGATCCTATCAATTCATCCAATTTCATTGTTGATAGGTATTTAGAGTCATCAATGACAGTGGCCTTAGTATGCCAAGTGGATGGAATAGACTGAAGTATCTTCCTTACTAAGTCACTCTCACTGTACTCTTTCTTAAGACCTTTCAACCCATTGATTATTATCATGAATCCAGATAAACATATCTGAAATTGTTTCTTCAATTTTTATTCTAAACATTTCATATTTAGATACTAACATGCTAGCTTTAGTTTCCCTTACCTCAGATGTACCTTCGTAAATGAGCTCCAGCTTGTCCCACATTTCTTTTGCTAACTTGCATGTGGAGACCCTCGAATATTCTTTTGGATGCATGGTGCACTACATAATGTTCAATGCACTCGCATTCAAGGTGCCTTTGCGGATTTGCTCTATTGTCCAGGTATCTTCGTCAGCGGGCAGCTCATTAGGCCGCTTGGTGATGATCTTCCACAGCTCATAGTCTTGAGCTCTCAGAAAGACCTGCATACGATTTTTCCAGTACGTATAGTCAGTGCCATCAAAGTAGGGAGGCCTGGACATTGAGTGTCTTTCAGCTATAAATCCCTTGTTGGTTTCCATTAAATAGGATCACTCCTGATCGTGAGATCAAGCTAGAAAAGCTATAAACCGAAGAAACCTCGCTCTGATACCAATTGAAAGGTGTGCAGAATCACCTAAGATAGTAATCTAGAAGGGGGGTTGAATAGATTACTACCGATTAAAAAAATTTACCCTTCTTTTTGATGTTAACACTAACTTGAGAAAAGCTTAAACAGATAGTGATCGAATTCTAGCTTTGGTGTGTGTGCTGATTGTGATTAGGAGATTAGAAACCTATCGAGCGTGTGAACAATCAAACGTGGCTTCCAAACATCTACCGTGAAAATGTGCAAACCACAAGACATGAAGATTTAAGGTGGTTCGGAGTACACAACTCGTGTATCCTACATCCACTGTCCACACACACACACAGGAAGACTACCTATAGAAGCGAGTTCAACCCACAATCACACACGCACGGTGTCTAAGGCAAACACGCACTCAAAACTACCACACACATGTGGATCAAGCACAAGGGATGCTTAAACCACTGCCACACACATTGATTAATAGAAAACAGAGAAAAAGAAGAGTTCTAAGTTGAAAGATCAGATCCAGAAGTGAACTCTTCGATGTGGTCATCCAGAAGACCTTTAGGCTTCGTGTTGATGATGATCAGATGATCTAGACGAAGCTTGATTCGTGGACAAACCGACTTCAACTCCTCGTTCTCGAAGGATCTTCCTAGAGTAGCAGGAGGGTTGAAGTAGAGCAGCAGAGAAAGAGCCTTTCTTCTTGGTCTTTGCTTAGGGTTTTGATATGGAGGCTCCTTGCTGCGAACAAACCTCTATAATCTATATATAGTGGTGTCCAAGTATGGAGAGTCATGCTTAAAGGGAACACCCCAATATAGATCATATTCTTATCACGTTTCTGACTTATCCCTATGTCTGTCGACAGGTGCTTCATAGCTGTCGACAAGTACTGCTGACATCTGGTTTCCAGAACCATGTTGTTGCGAGAAAACTGGATCTGTCGACAGGCGATTTTGGTGCTGTCGACAAGCATCCTATATCTGTCGATAGGCACACTCCAGCTGTCGACAGTTACTGCTTTCTAAGTGCTCCCAGAAGCTTGATTGTTCTGTCTTGGTCTATCTGTCGACACATGCCTTGGGGCCTTTCGACAGGTGAGCACTTGTTTGTGTTTTCCAGTCTTTTGCACTTGACTTTGGTTGTTTGTCTTGAATACTCATTCACACCTTCATGAAAAACATTCCAAGTGAGATATAATGAATACAAGGATAGTCATAAAAGCATGTTTTCATTTGTGCATTTCTTCCATATCTTGATCATGTATACCTTTGTTTACAACACCAATGCTATGTCAATTAAGTCATTCATCATCAAAAACATTAAGCACAATCATCATACACATTTCAACTCAACAACTATATACACTTATCATCTTTATTAGAAAGCACCAAACCTTCCATAACGGACTAGGGAATAATAGATCCGAGGGGGTGGGACGCATCAGAAACCACCTCACTCAAGGAGGCACCCCCACCCTCATTGTCAATCTGGATAATGTGACTGAGAGGTCTAACAACAATCCAAATATCATGCAAAATTTTGATATTCCTACCATTACCATGGATCCATCTGGTGTTCTCATTGAGAATTTTCACAACTCCAGGTATCCTAGTCATGCTGCTAAGGGATAGCACATTCTAGCATAAGAGGCCCATAAAAGAAGAGCTTTGTCTAATATTCCATAGCTGCTTAATAGCCAGAGAAATCTGCACATGGAACTCCCAGGCCGCCTTCATTTATAGTTTTTTTAATGGAGGACCATGCCATCCAATGCCGACGATGGGCACCATCAGTGCCATGCAAGAAGAAAGCAGTAGAAGCTCTCTCAATATAAGAGATAATGGATTTTGGGATATAGGAGGTGACAGCAAGATAGATAGGGAGGGAGGAAATGACCAAGTTGATAAGTGTAGCATATCGACTATTCGGATCGTCTTACATTAGTTATGGTGGCCAGTGTGTGGCCCTTGTTGTGTGTAGCAGGTGCTTACACAGGTTTTCGGGGCGTTCTGGGCCGGTTGGTTGGCCTAAAACGCAGGTTTGTTCTCTGACCCTGAACGCGATAGAGGGGCTCGTCGTGTTCTTATCACGACACTCGGGGACGTCGCGTTCAGGTTGCTGCAGTTTTGGCTCGTCATCTACATGTGCGTCGTGTGTCGCGTGGTAGACCAGTGTGCTGACATCGACAGGCAGATCGCGACGGGTATCTGCGTCGCGACCAGGTCGCGACGTTGCAATACGTCGCGTTCCCAACCGAACTGCATTTTTAAGAAACCCTGGCATAATAGAGCTTTCACAAGCTCTGCTCGGCCAGGGGAGGTTTTGCTTGTGGGTTTTTGGGAAATTCGAGCTCATGGGACTTGGTTGGACGTGTTCTCGCCGTGAGGATCGTGTGTGGAGCGGGAGAAATGCCGGGCTATCGCTAGTTTAGGTGTTCTTCATCAATGTCAGGAGATTCTACCTTTTTCTTTGTGGAATTGTTGTGTGTGTGTCGTGTGATGTGTTTACTGCTTTAAGAACCGTAGATGGCATGGTAGGACATCACAAAGAGCATGAAAAATGGATTAGAAACCATGTATGGTAGGGTTTTTAGGGTTTTATGGCGAAGGGGACCCGGATAGGGTTTTTCTCTTGTGAAGGCGACGGTCTCCCCTGTCACGATCTGATCGCGACATGACGATATGTCGCGTTCGCTCTCTTGATTACGACTGGTCGGGTCGTCGCTATCTGAACGCAACTTGGGCCTCTATCGCAATCGCAGCCGAGGGTTGTCATTTGCGTACAATTGTAAATATACGTATCCGTTACTGCCTAACCGATGCATGGCATGGTTAACCGATGTGTGTAGAGGTGGTTTATGGTGCTTTGGCATTTGTTGCGCTCCTCGGAAGTGCTATTCACATGGTGAGCTATAGGCTCACGTGGTTGTGTGTGTGAGTTTTAGTGACCCGTATTTGTTCACATGGTTTGCACGCTTTATGTGTTCACGTGGTTTGTGTAGCGTGCACGAATTTCTGTGTGCGTGGCAGGTAGTGTTACGCCTTCCGTGGTTACCTTTTCAGTTGGGAGCCCCAGGTTCCTAGGTGAGCCAGGCACGTGGGTGTGCTCGGGCTTTTTCCCGGTACAGTGGTACTGTCAGGGTCTTATCGTCTTCCTAGACACCCTCACTATCGTGGAGAGTTGCCGTCCGGCGGAGGGAAAGACGGCAGTGGGACAGTGACTTGTGAGAGTTTATGTTTAGTCACTTGTAGCGCACTCGTAGTTCGAGGGACGGACACCAGTAGACGTATTGGACCCCAGCTAGTCCTCTTTCCAGTGCCTCACTTTAGGGAGCTTAGGTCGGAGTCCCTAAAGGTGACAGGCATGGGCCTCTGAGGTGTGACCTGCAGGTGTGGTGGTTTGGTTGGTCTCCACAGTTCTTGTCTGGTTTAGTGGAGCGGCAGCTGGACCTTTCGTCCGTGGCTGCGAGGCTGAGAGGTAGACTTGTGTGTTTGTCCGGGTTGGTTGCTGGTGTCACGAGCCAGGCTACGCGACCCGAGTTTGGCGTTTACCTACTTTAGCTCATACACCTATTTGGGTTTTCCGTTTATTTATTTATTAACATTACTTTCGAGATCAGTAAGCGGCAAGTAAGTTACAGCATCAATATCTTGCTTAAATAATTCTATAAATTGTTATAGCATAGCTTCCTGCTTAGTTACTTGAGTTGTGGTTTGCTCGGTTTCTTTGGGGGAGTTTCCCTACTGAGCCAGTGACTAGCGAGGCTCACCCCCCTACTCCTTTCAGGTGAGGGAGAGCAGGAGGCTTCCCAACCGTCTTCTAGTTCCGGGCCACACCGTAGCGGAGTAGGGTCTGCGCCACCTACAGTAGTGTATTTTTCTCTCTTTGTACACCTCGGGGTATGCCCCAGGTTCTATTGCATAGGTTTATGGTTTTAGTTGGGAAACTGGCTATGTAAATCCCATTTAAATATTCGTGGAATGGAAAGTTTACTTCTGTTCTGTGGTTTCCTTTATATTTCTACGAAATTGTGTGAATGATATCCCTTGAGAAGCTTCGGCTCGTTCGCGGGAGGCGGAGTCGTATCAGGCTCATTATCAAGTTAACGGTTTTGAATGATGTGGTCCATCACAGTTGGTATCAGAGCATAGTCCGTATAAATGTTAAGGAACAAGAAATTTACATAGCCTATTCTTTACTTAAACCCACTGCTGGTAGTTGACCCTGGGTTTTTGTTAATAATTGTTGTGTTGTGTGGTGGGAAATTGTTTGTGCAGTAATCAGAAATGGCAGATCGGAGAGACTGGGGAGGAGGTAGTGATGATCCAGAGGATCCTACCCAGAGGATGATTGAGCGGATATGGAAAAATCGTACGGAGATCTGTATGAGGATGGATCAGCTAGGACCCACACAGCCAGCGATACCAGTTGTTGAGGAGGCAGTACCAGCAGCCCCAGTTTTACCCCAAGTAGGAGTTGAGGTACCTCCTGTATTACCTGTGCACCCTGCAGTACCAGTGAGACCAGCTACCGCAGAGGATCCCACAGCTCTTGTGGAGAGGTTTCTGAGGTTACAGCCCCCTACTTACTCAGGTGGCCCTAACCTAGATACTGCAGAGCATTGGATACATGAGATCGAGAGGGTATTTGTGACTATGAGATGCCCGCAGGAGGACAGAGTTATTCTTGCTATTTATCAGTTGAGGGGATTTACTCAGGAATGGTGGAGGCTCAAGTTGTAGACTGTTTTTCCAGGAAGGACAGAAGATGGAATTACTTGGCCAGAGTTTTTGACAGTTTTCAATGACACGTTCTTTCCACTACAGATTCAGCAAGCAAAGAGGGAGTAGTTTAGAACTTTACAGCAAGGAAGATTGTCTATGTTGGAGTATCAGATGAGATTCATGGCATTGAGTAGATATGCCCCTTATGTGGTGACCAATCATGCAATAATGGTGGAGTATTTTGTTAGGGGATTGAGGTCTGAGTTGCAGGATGCAGTAGCTCCACTGATGTGCATGACAGTTGAGGAAGCGGCACAGCGGGCAGCTGTGTTAGAAAGGACTTTGCAGGCTAGGCAGAGTCAGTCTCAGGTGGGAGGTTCTGGTAGCTTCCGACTTCCCCAGCAGTCGCAGGGCATCACCAATGGAAAAGCACCCTCCGGAGCATCATCGTCTGGGTAGCAAAGTGGGGTAAACAGATCAAGAAATTTTTCCAAGGAGGAGGACGAGGCAGAGGTAGGCAACAGGGTTTCCAGCAAGGTGGTTTTCAACAGGGGAGTTGCTACAGGACACCGGTTCCAGAGGAGTTCCAGCAGAGTACTGCAAGTCAACCCGCAACTTTTTGGGAGGTCATATATTATGCTTGTGGTCAGCCAGGACATTATGCCAGGGATTGTCCATCTCGAGGATATGGTTATAGCAGGGGGACTCAGCATCAGCAGCAAACATATCAACCATCAGCAGAGAGAGGCAGAGGAACCCCTTTTCAGAGAGGAGGTCGAGGTCGGGTGATGGCAATCACCAAGGCGCAGGCAGAAGCATCAAATCTCATTGAAGGTATACTACCAATCTTTGATTTCTCAGCTAGAATATTAATTGATCCAGGTGCTTCTCATTCATTTATTTCTGAAGATTTCATGGATAGTCTGGCTCATCCCATAGAAGAAAGGCAGTGTGAATTGTTGGTTGAGATTCCTACTAGTGATTTTATGCTTACTTCCTGTTATTTAGATGAGGTTCCAATTGTGATTCATGGGAATCAGTTGCCGGCAAAGTTATATACTTTGTTTTAAAGGAATATGATTTGATTCTGGGTATGGATTGGTTAGAGGCTTATAGTGCTCTAGTAGATTGTAGAAAGAAGAGAGTCGGGTTTTGTAGACCTGATGGAACATCTTTTGAATTTCAAGGTTTGCCCTTCTATTCTCCTAAGTTTATGATTTTTGCACTCAGAGCTAGAAGATTAATTAATGCAGGATGTGTAGCGTATCTTGCTTCTGTGAGTCTGGTTGAGTATCATAAATTTGTAGAGTTTGTACCAGTGGTTATAGAATTTATAGATGTATTACCATAAGAGTTGTCGGGGCTAGCGCCGCACAGAGAGGTAATTCACTATTGAAATAGAACTAGGCAGTATGCCGATCTCAAAGGCACTGTACAGAATGGCACCAGCAGAATTAAAAGAGTTAAAGAAGCAGTTGCAGGAATTATTAGAGAAAGGTTTCATCAGGCTAGGTCACTCACCATGGGGTGCACCAGTACTATTTGTTAGAAAGAAGGATGGTAGTCTTAGGTTGTGTATAAATTACCGACAGTTGAATAAGGTTACTATCAAAAATAAGTATCTGCTCCCAAGAATAGATTATTTTTTGATCAACTACAGTCAGCAAAGGTATTCTCCAAGATTGATTTGAGGTCAGGATATCATCAGTTGAGAATTAAGGAAGAAGATATTGAAAAGTCAGCTTTCAGGACCAGGTATGGACATTATGAATTTGTAGTAATGCCATTTGAGAATGCGCCAACAGCTTTTATGAATTTGATGAATAGAATATTTCATCCATATCTGGATCAGTTTATAGTAGTTTTTATCGATGATATCTTGATATATTCAGCATCTGAAGAAGAGCATGCAGCCCATCTAAGAGTTACATTGCAGGCATTGAGAGAGCATCAACTATATGCTAAGTTCAGTAAGTGTGAATTCTGCTTGAAAGAAATAAAGTTTTTGGGTCATGTGATTTCTGGTGAAGGAGTTGCAGTGGATCCAACAAAAGTGGAAGCAGTGTTAAAGTGGGCAGAGCAAAGAACAGTGTCAGAAATCAGAAATGTTTTGGGTCTTATAGGTTATTATAGAAGATTTATTCAAGATTTCTCTAAAATAGCAGCCCCAATGACCAAGTTGACCAGGAAGGGAGTTTCTTTTGTGTGGTCTTCTGAGTGTAGGCGCAACGTTGCTGAATTGAAAAAGAGGCTTACTACAGCACCAATATTATAAATTCCTTCAGGAAGTGGTGGTTTTGTGATATACACAGATGCATCCAGAAGAGGATTAGGGGCAGTATTAATGCAGTATGGAAAAGTGGTTGCTTATGCTTCCAGGCAATTGAAGAAACATGAAGAGAATTATCCGACTTATGATTTAGAATTGGCAGCAGTAGTATTTGCTTTGAAGATCTGGCGGCATTATTTATATGAAGAAAGATTTAAAATATTCACAGATCATAAAAGTTTGAAATATATATTTTCACAGAAAGATTTGAATTTAAGGCAACACAGGTGGATGGAATATTTGAAAGATTATGATTTCAGTTTGGGATATCGTCCAGGTAAAGCAAATGTTGTGGCAGATGCACTGAACAGAAAAGCTATTATGAATCAACTTATGATCAGAGAATGGAAATTATATGAAGAGATAGCATATGTGCCAAATAGTCAGCAGAGAGCAGTGTTGGCAAATAGTGTAGTTGAACCTTCTCTTTACAGACAGATAGTTGAAGCCCAGAAAGCAGATGAGAACTTGGCAGATATTCTAAGAATGGAGGAGATAACTTTGGGCCATGATAATGTAGTTAGGTTAAAAGGCCGAGTATATGTCCCAGCTGATGCAGGAATTAGACAGAAAGTGTTAGAGGAGGCCAACAGGTCAAGATATACTATTCATCCAGGCAGTACTAAGATGTATCAGGGAATGAAGGGTTTTTACAGGTGGCCAAACATGTAATGACCCGACCCACCAGACCCCCACCAGGGTCCGAAGTTCGCGTCGCCACCACGGATCCGAAGACCCGGAAGGGTTATAATTAATAGTCTAGTGAGATATGTACTAAATTCCAATAACTATAACAATCTGTACAATATACAAAAGTTTGTACAACGTGTTCCAAACAAAAGCACAGGTACAAGAAGAAAGGTGCAGTCCTTAAGGGGCATACCCCGAGGACTTGCAAAACACAACTCTCAGCTCACTCGGGTACAAGATCTCACAACACTCACTCTTACTGCTGCTGACAACACACGGTGCCACGACCGCCTCCGCAACCCGTCTGACACCGAGCTCCCACGACGACGAGCCCCTTGCTGAAGGAAGTAGGGGGGGGTGAGCCTCGCGAACAAGGCCCAGTAGGGATTACCAGTCCCTCACCGGCCAGAGCAGCAGGAACTCCGAAATAGGAAACTACACTAGGAAGTTGTAAAGCAAGTAACACCTACAGCATGGTACTACTAAGCAGCAGAAGAGAACAATACAATGGCACGACCACCAACCAAGGCCGTGGCACACACACGACTCCCGCATAAACTAACGGAGTCAGACACATAGAGGAAGTAACGCTCGGAACACCAGCCGAGACCATGGAACAACCAAGTGAGAACGATGTCTCACCGCAAGCACGGCCACCTCGACCTCCACAGGGTTGAGGGCCCACAAGCAGAACCACCCCGGACCCTAGACACGCCACCAGGTCGGAAACCACACTCGCCGGTGCCACCACGGACTGGCACCCAGAACGGGACTGTGGAACCGAGAGGACTGATGATCAGTCTGTCCCCATGTAATTTTAAGTATATATTTATTTTCATGATTAACAAAACCTTATCAAAGTTCTTTATGTCTTAAGTACAGGAAATACCTCCAAAGTCAATCAAGCCAATATTGTAAGTATTATATTTCTAAAGCATTAATTATTTCAAGATTGTATCAATCTATGTCCTCATCGACTTCTGTTGAAAGTCACAACGATTTCCTTCATGTATATCGTTTTAAATAGAGCTATAACGATTTGATATCGCAACGATTCCTTAAGTCATCATAACGATTTGCTCACCGCAACGATTCCTTAAGTCATCGTAACAATTTGCTTATCGTAACGATTCGCTCATCGTAACGATTTGCTCATCACAACGATTCCTTAAGTCATCGTAACGATTTGCTCATCGTAACGATTTCGTTAAGTCATCATAATGATTCGCTCATCATAAAAATTTGCTTCACACAACGATTTCTTTAGAGCTCATAACGATATGCTTCGCGCAACGATTTCTTTAGAGCTCATAACGATTTGTTTTGCGCAACGATTTCTTTAGCGCTCATAACGATTTATTTTGCGTAACGATTTCTTTAGCGCTCATAACGATTTCTTTGCGCAACGACTTTACTTTGCTCATAACGATTTGCTTTGCGCAACGATTTCTTCAGTATTCATAACGATTCCTTTAATATAATAATGATTTGCTCTCCATAACGATTTCTTCAGTAAACACTTGATCATAAGGATTTGCTTTGCGCAACGATTTCTTCAGTATTCATAATGATTCCTTTAATGAATACAACGATTTCTTCAGTAAACACTTGATCATAACGATTTCATAAGTCATATAGACAATGACTTTATGGCTTATATGAACTTGATATTTATCTTATCTCTTAAAGCATTGAATAGTCAAAGTCTTCTCTTCTCTGTCTGACTTCTGTGCATTTAATGAAGACAAAATGCATCTCTGCATGCATGCAGATGATATCTTTTCATTATCGTGCATATTCTGTCAACATCTTTTACAACAAGCTATTTGGCATTGCTATTTTGGTGAATATTCACATCAACGTTTACTGACAATAAGAGATAGCCTAGCTATCTACTGTTCTAGCATTTAATTTGTGCAGGGTCCTAAAGATATTTGTTATACAACGTTAGACCATATAGACGCCAGAAGACCCTATCTCTTTGCGTGCTCAAATGGATAAACGATTGTTGACTAGAAGTTTCCAAATGTTAAGCAGTCTAACGTCTACCAAACTAAGAGACAACGGTTACTTCAACGACTACTTTTCAAATTGGAGATATAAATTCAAGTTAGCAGCTCTAGAAGAAAAATAAGAATGAGTCTTATTATTACAGAAAGAAAAAGCTTTGCAGTTCTTCTGAAAGAATTCTAGAGCTAAGAATTTCATTCGTGTGTGTCTTTAGCTCTTTGCTCTCTGAGCTGTGAAAGAAATCCTAAGAGAGCCAGTGTAGTTCTGAGAGAGTGTCTTGTTTATATTATTTGCACTCAGTGCTAGTAGCTTCAGATCTTGACTTGCTAAAGCTTGATCTAGGGGCTTGAATTCCTGTTTACTCTTTTGTGTTGTGTTCCCTTCTGTTGTGAAGGAAGACCTGGTGGGGAGCGAGGGTGTTGTGTTCCCTTCTATTCTGAAGGAAGACCTGGTGGGGATCCAGGGTGTTGTAGTTCCCTTCTTGTGAAGGAAGACCAGCTGAGCTGGGTGTTGTATTGTCCGTAGGGGGACTGTACCCTAGTTAGTAGAATCCTGAGTTGTTGCTCAGGGACTGGACGTAGGATTCCTAAGGAGAGGAGGTATGAACCAGGATAATTCCTTGTGTTGTGTGTTTGACTTTTATACTAACCTTCTCTAACCTTCATCGAAGAGCATCTTTGTATGGATGTTTTTAAGTATAGGTACTAATCAAATAAATTTTTAAAGACCCATTCACCCCCCCTCTGGGCTCGTCAACTGGGCAACAAGTGGTATCAAAGCGAGTCTCTTCGAGAAAGAAGAAAGATCCAACAATCTGAAGAGTAAAGATCCATGGCAGCCCAAGGTAACATTGAAGGTCAGTCAGTCAACCGACCCCCTCTCTTCGATTGTGAAGATTATGCTTATTGGAAGACCAGAATGGAGTACTTTCTCCAAGGTCACGACTATCAGATATGGTCAATTGTAGAAGAAGGCGATCTTCTGGTCACAAATGAGAAAGCTCAGTGGACAGATGATGACAGGAAAAATATCTCCTTCAACTATAAGGCTAAGAGTATTCTGTGTTGTGCACTAAGCAAAAGGGAATTCAACAGAGTTTCAGCCTGCAAATCCATAATGGAGATGTGAGAAAAGCTTAAAATTACCTATGAAGGCACAGACAAGGTAAAGGAGACAAGAATTGATATTCTTATTACTCAATATGAAAGATTTCAGATGCAATCGGGTGAGTTCATAACTCAAATGTTCAGTCGATTCACAGATATTACAAATGGATTGGCTAGACTTGAGAAAACCTATGACATTGGAGAAATGGTGAGGAAAATTCTTAGCCCAAAGGTCACAGCTATTGAGGAAGCTAATGATCTGAAAAGGATGTCTTTGGAAAAGCTCATTGGGTCTCTTATGGCCCATGAGATCAATATGGAAAGGCTAGGAGAGTCCTCAAGTAGAAAGAAGCACTCCAATGCTTTAAAAGCTGAAGAAGACTCATCAGAAGCAAGCTCAGATGAAAATGAAAGTATTGAAGATAGTGAAAATGAAGAAGCAATGCTATCAAGAAGACTGCAGCGGATTTTAGCCAAGAAAAAGAAATTTCAATCTGGCAGAAGATTCTTTAAGAAAAACAAAGAGTTTAAGAAGTCAGAAGGAAAGGATCTGAAGAAAGGAGAACCAATATGCTATGAGTGCAAGAAACCAGGACATATCAAAGTTGAATGTCCAAAGCTCAAGAAGCCTGAATTCAGAAAAAGAGAGAGCTCTAAGAAATTCAGGAAATATAAGAAAAAGGCAATGGCAGCCGCTTGGGAAAACAATAGCGACTCAGACAGTGAGTCAAGCTCAAGTAGTGATAAAGAAGAAGCCAACCTGGCGTTCATGGCAAATACAGATGATAAGGTAACATCTGACTCCTCCTTTGATTCCTACAATAATTCTAATTCGGATAACTTAGAGGAAGTATTCAATGAACTATACAGTAAATATAGAGAAGTAACCAAACTATTAAAAGTAAGTAAAAAAAATAATGCTTGTTTAGAAAACACAAATTCAGATCTAAAATCAGAAAATGAACAACTAGAAAAACAGTTAACTGAACATAAAAGAAGAAACGATTTATTATGTGAAGATCTAAAGGATAAGAATGAACAAATAATTAAATTTGAAAAACAAGCAAGCTCGGATGAACTAAAAATAGAGATAAACTCATTAATAGAAGAGAATAAAAAGTTATTTAGCACATTGGAAAAATTTACAAATGGTAAAAACTTCCTCATATTAAAAGGTGCTAGAAGATCAGGTAAGAAGAAAAATAGATTGGGATATATACCCCCAGATAATGAAGAAACTATAGTTTATCCTAAAATATATCCAACACCAAAATTTGTACCTGAACAAGACATTGCATACAAGGCAGATTTCAAATATATAGAAAAAGTGACAAAATTGTCCTGCTGTAGTCACTGTAACAAATTAGGAAATATCATAACTACATGTCTAACTAAACATAAGAAATGGATAATAAAAAGGGAAACCAGTGATACTAACCAATCAGCACCCAAAAGAACTTGGGTACCTAAGACTTAAAGTTTTCATTTCAGGGTAACTCTCGAGCATCCAAATGGTATCTGGACAGTGGATGCTCAAGGCACATGTCAGGTAATCGAAAGCTATTCTCTCATCTTCAAAATGAAGAAGGAACTGTTACATATGGAGATAATAGAAAAGGAATAGTGATAGGCAGTGGTTCTGTGAACAATAAAGGAAAGACAATTATTGAAGATGTATTGTTTGTCAAAGGGCTAAAACATAATCTTATTAGCATCAGCCAGCTTTGTGACAAAGGTCATTAGATCCAGTTTTAAGAGTCAAAGTCCAGCATATTAAATGATGGAGCAGTAATTTTCGAGGCAAATAGAGAAAAGAACTTATATGTGCTCTATCTTGAAGAACTCAATGATCAAAATGTCGGTCTACCAGCAAATAAAGATCAATCAACTGAATTGTGGCATAGAAAATTAGGACATTGCAGCATAGATGGTATGAGAAAGTTGTTAAAGAAAAATCTTGTGGAAGGTCTGCCAAAAGTCAACACTATGATGGAAGGTGTTTGTAAACCTTGTACCAAAGGAAAACACTCCAAGATCTCCTTCAAGTCGAAGACTGTGGTAACCACCTCAAAGCCTTTGGAACTCCTTCATATGGATTTGTTTGGGCCAATGAGGACGACCAGTCTTGGAGGAAAGAATTTTGGTTTTTTTATTGTCGATGACTATTCTAGATTTACATGGGTGTCATTCCTAGAACATAAAGATGATACATTTGAAAGCTTTATCGGTTTTAGCAAGAAGGTTCAGAAAGACAAGAAATTCTGTATTATTAGTATTCGATCAGATCATGGAGGTGAATTTCAGAATGAGAAATTTGTAAAGTTCTGTGAAAATGAAGGTATTGAACACAATTTCTCAGCACCAAGGACACCACAGCAAAATGGAGTTGCTAAGAGGAAGAATAGAACTCTATTGGACATGGCAAGAACAATGTTGTCAGAATATAATTTGCCAAGATACTTTGGGCTGAAGCAGTGAACACAACAAGCTATATTATCAACAGAGTAATGATCAGACCAATCCTAAAGAAGACAGCATACGAACTGTTTAAAGGAAAGAAGCCAAAGATAAGCCACTTTAGGGCATTTGGATGTCCTTGCTTCATTCACAATAATGGAAAAAGGGACATTGGTAAGTTAGATGCCAAATCAGATGAAGGTATCTTCATGAAGTATACTTCTAAACCCAAAGGTTATAGAGTATTTACCAAACGTACCTTATTAATTGAATAGTCTGTGCATATTATTTTTTATGAGACTAACCCTTCCTTGAGAATGGAAGAAGATAGTGACAATGATGAATGTAGACGAACTGTCCAAGAAACTGAAGGATACCTCAATTAAAGACAGGGATGATCCACCTCTGGAAGACTTGCAACAACAAGATATTACGCATGAAAATCTTCCAAAGGAGTGGAGATACAAGAAAGATCACCCACCTGAGAACATTATTGGTGATCCATCTGTAGGGGTAAGAACAAGAGGTAATATAATACTTTGTGATTATGTAACATTTGTCTCTCAAATAGAGCCTGAGACAGTCAATGAAGCTCTCTCTGATGAATCCTGGATTATAGCCATGCAAGATGAACTTAACCAGTTCAAGAGAAACTAAGTATGGTCACTTGTTCGCAGACCATCAGACCATCCAGTTATTGGCACCAAATGGGTGTTCAGAAACAAATTGGATGAGGCTGGTGTGATTTTATGAAACAATGCCAGACTGGTAGCTCAAGGCTATTCCCAAGAGGAAGGCATTGATTTCGATGAAACCTATGCTCCTGTAGCTAGACTTGAGGCTATTAGGATTTTACTTGCATATGCATCTGCTCTAGATTTAAAATTATTTCAAATGGATGTTAAATCCACCTTTTTAAATGGTTTCATTAAGGAGGAAGTATATGTTGAACAGCCTCCATGTTTCGATGATACAGAATTTCCTAATCATGTTTTTAAACTTCATAAGGCTTTGTATGGTTTAAAGCAAGCACCAAGAACCTAGTATGAAAGGCTTAACTCTTTTTATTAAACTATGGTTTCTCTAGAGGACAGGTAGATAGCACTCCATTTTAAATTCAAAAGTTAAAAGCATATTACTTGTACAGATTTATGTAGATGACATTATCTTTGGATCTACTGATGAATCCCATTGCAAGTATTTTGAAAAGTTAATGCAGGGAGAGTTTGAAATGAGCATGATGGGAGAACTCAATTATTTCCTTGGACTACAAATCAAGCAAGGAAAAGATGGAACCCACATCTGTCAAGCAAAATACAGCAAGAAGCTTCTGAAGAAATTCGGATTCGACAATGCCAAGCCACTATCAACACCCATGAGTACATCAACAAGAATGGACAGTGACAAGAATGGTAAGAAAGTAGATCAAAAGAACTACAGAGGTATGATAGGTTCATTACTTTATTTAATAGCTAGCAGACCTTATATTTTATTTAGTGTATGTATGTGTGCTAGATATTGTTGGGGATCAGATAGGTGACTTTGGTAAATGAACTACGAGATTGTGTGAATAGCAGCGGAATTAAAATGAGTGAAATACACAATTCGATCAACCTCAAGTGTAGTGTGTGAGAGTAGTGATTGAGAACAGAAAACCACACAACAAACCACAGTGCATTGAGAATTTTAAGGTGGTTCGGAGAACACAACTTGTGTCTCCTACGTCCACCTCCTCACGACGAAGGAACCACTAACACAAGTGCAGTACAAACAAGAGCGCAACGACTCTAACCTCTTTGAGTTCAACAACTCAAAGACCCCAGGAGATAGGCACAACGACCTACTCCAAAGACCACTTGTGATGTGACGGCCCTCATTACACCGGTACGGTTATACCAACCCACGTCGGTATAGCGAGTGCTGCCAGCCACAGTAGGACATTTACCCAACGATACAAACAGCTGAGATACACGCGAATATATATAACAGAGTAGCGGAAGTAAAAGAGAACTATCTCCATTCATTCATCATCCACATTAAACATACATGCAGTTTACAATTTGCAAAAAGGAACTAAAATTCACATGATTTAAATTGTGGAAATAGAGATACAAAATGTCCACATATTACATTCTTTTAATGATAGTTCTAATACAATGTCCAAGTACATACTAAGAAGTACACACAATCACGAGGATCTCAAAAGCTGGCTAGTCTCCACGCTCGGAGTCCGTCTCCGCTGCCTCCTCCGAGGGTACGGTGTCACCAACTATATCTGTACGCCGAAGCAAGGAGTGAGTCCAGGGACTCAGCAAGTAACACTATGCATGATATACACGTACAAGTCCTAGTGGTTTCTACACACACATTACATTTTACAACACATAGCATGCTAGTCCATTTAAGTTTTCAACCTATCATGAAGGTTCTACAATTTTATACATGACGCATGCTTTCAGATTTCAAAAATAACATTCACCTAACACATGGTCTCTATTCAATTCACTCATGGGACTTTAATCAAAACGTGAGAGCTATTGACATGAACAATTGACATACATGAACGGGGAACATAATTAGCATGGATTCCACATGTTCTTAAGTACATACATAACTTTTAATCATGCTTTAGGTTGCTGGTTTCATATGGTTCAATGACTATAAACCTACATATGGAAGCTACAACGTGGCTTAGAACATAATATATGAACAATCTATCATGCCGCTTTGCACACATACTCATTAATTCTTCCTAACATGGAGTCTAAACACTTTGCACACATAAACATGGAATTGATAACATGCATTTGCTGAATTCATACGGTTTCAGATTTAGCCTCACATAATTTCAATACACATTTTACACATCTAAAATTTCACATTTTTTTTTTTTCACAATTTCCTCTTTTCACATGGTTACACTTTACACATACACATTCACGTGTCACTTACACATTTATACATGGTCACATACACTTTACACATTACACTTTACACATGTTTAGTGCCGTGACACATAGTCCAAACCACCAAAGAAGGACACATTCACATCACATAACACATAGACACCATCTAGGCAATTCAATGGTGACACTTGGACTGCGCAGACCGGGAGAACAAGTCTCCACCCTAACCAGTGGTACTTGTCCACCTCCAGGATTTCCCCCTAATGCCCTTAGGGTCACTTAACACAATGAACTTTCTCAGGGGACTTTTCCCTGATACGGCTCCACTGCCTTCTCGGAAGCAGTATCACATTGGCACAGTTTACACTTTTACACATTTACCGTTTTACACATGGTTTTACACTTGACACTCTTCATTTTATTCACACTTTCTTACTCACATGAACACCTCTGTTTTCCTAACATGGTACTACAGAGTTTTCAAGATTCAACACATAGTAAACACACCAATCATGCTGATCTAAACAAAAATCAAATCACATTACGATCATATGTACGAATTATTCACAATTCACATGAAAACACATAACTTTTTATTTACTGTTCCAATTAACCTGAAATTTTAACCACATGCTGTTTTCGGGTTCCAAATAATACCCTCAATTTTTCAGATTTTTCTGAGCTAAATAGGATTTACGGAAAATCAAACACCTAATTAGCATATTATTCACAACTTATGCTAACATGGGTCTAACACATTTGAAATTTACCCACTTACTGTTTTGCACAGAAAACACTAATGCATGATTTCAGAATACAACATCATCCTAATTCATACATCTATAAATCCGTTACCACAAACCATTTTTTTTTCATGCTTTCATTTTACCGAATCGAACTTTCTAGCAATTCCACAAGTATGCATGAATTACAAAAATTCAGAACATACATACATGTCCCACAATTCTTCATGAATAGACTGAAAACAAGACATTTAACTAATCCTAATCATGGAACATTAATTTGCAAAAATTATCTACAAGTTATGCTCACAAGTTTAAAGACACCATTTTTCCACATTCACCATCACACCACATTCATTCACAACCACAATGCACAAAATACATAGCTTATAGGAATACCATATATCCTCATCACTGAAATCATAACGAAATTATCGTATAAGAGGGACAGAACAGCTCACTGTTCTGTCCTGAAGAACTAGACGACGGTCTCTGGCCGCTGACTCAGAGTCAGCAGCATGGTCGATGGACGCCAAGCTCATCACAGGCATCCAGGGACCTTGCCGTTTTCTCAGGTTTGTGCAGAAACACAGACCCGAGCTCTGAAATTTGGGTGAAATGGAGGGTCTAGGACTCAAGGGAAATTCCATAAAAGTCATAAAAACCTCCTAGACTCATACGGGGATACCATAGATAGGTCACTTGCCTCTCTAAAAATCCTCCAAGAGTTTTATGGCTCGAAGAAGACCTCCTTGGGCAGTTCCAAGAAGTTGCAGAAGCACCTCCAAGATCGCCTTCCTCCGAGCTCCTGGTTGATCTCCACGCCGAGGGGATGATGGGGAAGCCTTCCCCTATGCTTCAACTTCCTCCTTGATGCAGAAGATCTCCAAATCCAGCTTCAAGGGGTCGGATTTTTGGGTTCTAAAAGGGGTTTTTCTCACAGAATGCTCTAGGGTTTTTCTCTCTTCTTCTCTCCTCTTGCAAGGGTGAAAGTGAGAAGTGGGGAGAGGCCATTTCGGGTTCAGCATGTAGGAGAGGCCCTCACCTACTCACCATGCCGATTAGACAGCCTGAGAGCCATTGGGGGACATCCCCCCAATGCTTGCCATGCCTTGTTTCAGAAGATAGCAGCTCTGTTGCGCATGCAGGCCAGAGAAGTTGACGTCCAGATCGCTGGACGCCGGAGTTAGTGTTGGCGTCCAGGGTTGGACGCTAACACCACCTCAACGGCCTGGGGATTGACGCCAAAAGGTCCTGCGGCTAGAACCCTAATTTATGCAGAAAACCATGCACACCAAGCTTCTATACATGCAATATGCACATGGTATTATATTCACACTATCATCATGCAATACATACATTATTTACGTTTAATATAAACACATGTACATGTATTTATACTATTTTAATATCCACGTAAATACGTACATACATACTCAACACAATATACGCACATAAATACGAAAAAAATACGACGGAAATTCGAGGGTCTTACATGTGAATTCAGAAAATTCACAAGCCCTTGAGCACCACGGCTGAAGCACCAGAGCACAACGGCTCCAACCCAGAGCACTATGGCTCCAAAACAGAGTACAAAGTACTCAAACCTCTGGATCACAATAGATCCAAGTTCTGCTAGACCAGCACAATTAGAGAATAGATCCTCTATCACAATTTATCTCAATACAATAGAATTGATGAGGACAAATAGAATTGGGAGATCTGTGTAGAACACATACACAGATTCCCCAGAAAATTCAGGACTCTGACCAATTACAAACTTGGCTGGATCTCCTTCTGGATCAGCACTCTTGCAATCTTGAGCTCCTCCTCTTCTTCTCCTTCTTCTTCTCTTTCTTCTCCCTTTGGCGGCGCTGCTCTTCTCCTCTGGATGCAGATGCCTCTTTCCCACTCTCCTTGCCTTTTTCCAGAAAGCTCTAAGCTCTTGACTTGCGTGGGGTGCCTTTGAGTGCCCAGGACAAAGGTATTTATAGCCCAATGTGACCATAAAAGACCTTAGGGTACGAGGGCACAAAAACCTAGGCAGATCCCCTAATTCCCAAGCAGCCACATGTCCAGATGAAATTCCCGATTTTGAGTTTTAGCCAGAGTGTGTCGACACTACTTCAGAGTGTGTCGACACACTATCCCAAACTGGCATAATTGGTTCTCTCGGAAGAGACACTAGTGTCGACACTACTTCAGGCAATGTCGACACACTGTCCAGAACTGCCAACCAGGTCTTCTGGGAACTGGATCTAGTGTCGACACTACTTGAGCCTGTGTCGACACTACCAAGCAGACCTGTCAACTGGGATCTCTGGAATCTGGGACTATTGTCGACACTACTGAGACTATGTCGACACACTTGACTCTTTCTTCCTCATTTTGCCTTAGGGTTTGAAGCACTGTGTCGACACTACCAAGGCAAAATCTGTATACACCTGCAAAATTAACACATTAATCATTAGTACAAGATATTATCATTAAAATATGAGATATTAAACATCAAAAACATGTTGTTTGAACATTAACATGTTTCACCCATTAAGCATTGAAATCACAACATGTCATCATTAAAATCACAATGTGTCATCATCAAAATCAAAGTATGAGTGATGCTCATTGGTTATCATTTAAATACAACTTTAGGAAATTCCAGAACACACTCAACCCAACAATCTCCCCCTTTTTGATGATGACAAAACATATGCACAATCTCCCAATAACCTGACTTCCTTGACTGCAACAACTCCCCTTGACCATCATGTACACCTTTGAACTTACTCCCCATAAAGACTTTCTCCCTCTAGAGACTTCTCCCCCTTTTTGACAACATCAAAAAGATAGATAAGAGGGAGAGACAAATATTGTAAGAAATGAAATGAGGGAAAAGAATGGACAGAAATGATCAAAATAAATGAGGCAAAGTGATATTGACATATGAGAGAAATTATTGTGTTTTTGTTATTGTGCAACAAATTTTAATCACAAAGACACACTCAACACAAAGTATAGAAAAGAATAATGATCTGAATGTGGTTAAAATAATGAGACAAATGTGAAATGAAGTGACCTATATGAGTGAGCAGAAATATTTAACAAGGATGTTAGGAGCTTTAAGTTTATCACAATGTAAAAGAATAGGTCTAAACTCAGTAAACATGAACTTTATGATGGTCTTAAGCTTTTTCATCATGTCAATTTGATTTTCTTTCATTTTTTAACACGGAAGGAATACAAGAATAAATTAGTTAAATCTCACTTTTCAGTGCAGGAGATCACATTGATTAGATGCAAGATCTCCTGATTACTCAGTGGTTTAACTTTCATTATCTTATACAGAGTTGAAACCTTTTATTTCCACATTTTGACGCGAAACAAATCACTTTTCAGGTGAAATGGCCCGGTTACTCAGTGGTTCAAGAATCTGCATTGCTCTGTTTGTATCTTTCCAGATTGTTCATTTTTCTTTTGATGTTTTACAGGAATTTGATTACTTTGACCAGAAAAAACATGACTATGAATTTAGAGAAATTATTCTTAACATGTGGTAAAATTGAAGCTTAAACATGCACAAGTTGAATAGTAAAGTCACTCATGTGCCTACAAGTGTTTTGCAAATCATTTTAAAAACATTCAGTATTAAGATTGTTTAACCTTGAAATGGTAATGAATCTTTGAAATTAAACTAAGTGCACAATGAATTTAGTTTCAATGTTTTAATTCTCTCATAAGAAAATAGCACAAGGACTCAAAAATTCTGATGATTTAGGCTCAGAATAGACAACAACTGTCAAGTGAAATGATTGAAGAATAGACAATAACTCCCCCTCAACAAATACTCCCCCTCAACAATTGCATAAAGGAATCTTGATACTTGGCGGAGACATATACTCACGCATAGTGAAAGTGTCCAGACAAGCTTAACTTGCCTTTCTTCAAATCACTATTTGATATACCAAGAATTCCAATGCAACTGAGAAGAAGGAATTTATTTTCAAGAGAGACTGACTTTTATTTGCACAAAGAGATGAGATGAAGATCACAGACATGAGAAAACTTGCATAAACCAAGTTCCCTTCTAAGAGAAGTGAATCTGGGTTCTGCAAGAGGCTTAGTGAAGATGTCTGCAATTTGTTTTTCTGTGTCAATTAAGTGTAGTTCAAAATAATTCATTGAGACTTCATCTCGAAGGAAATGATGCCGAATGTCAATGTGTTTTGTACGGGAATGCTGAATAGGATTTTTGGACAAATTGATAGCATTTGTGTTGTCACAAAGAATGGGAATGCAACCTAATGTGTGATTTTAATCTAGAAGTTGATGTTTGACCCAAAGGACTTGGGTACCACAGCTACCAGCGGCAACATACTCAGCTTCTACAGTTGAAAGAGCTACAAAATGTTGCTTTTTGGAAGCCTAAGAAATGAGACACCCTCCTAGATATAAACACAACCCACTAGTGCTTTTTCTGTGAAGTTTGCACCTGGCATAATCAGCATCACTATATGCAATTAAGTCCAATTTACACCCAGCAGGATACCAAAGACCCAAATCACATGAAGAAAGAAGATATTTGAAAATCATTTTTACAGCAGACATGTGACTGTCTTTAGGATTAGCTTGAAATCTGGCGCACATATAGACACTGAATTGAATATCTGGTCTTGAGGTAGATAGATAGAGAAGAGATCCAATCATACCTCTGTAAAGTTTAGCATTAACAGTCTTACCAGAAGCATCACTCTCAAGTCTTACACTTGTGGCCATTGGTGTGTTGGATGGCTTGATATTCTGGAAGTCAAATCTCTTGAGCAACTCCTTGACATATTTTGTTTGACTCAGAAAAGTTCCTTTAGAAGTTTGATGTACTTGCAGACCTAAAAAGAATGTAAGTTCACCCATTAGACTCATTTCAAATTCAGATTGCATAAGATGGGCAAACTCATTGCACAAATTATTATCTGTGGAGCCAAAAATGATATCATCAACATAAACCTGAACAACAATAAAATGATTTTTTGTAGTTTTTGCACTCATTTTCAAAACCAGGGGGTTGTTTGACAAAGACATTTTCTTTTATGTAACCATTCAAGAAAGCACTCTTGACATCCATTTGAAAGACTTTGAATTTCAAAGAAGCAGCAAATGCAAGGAATATTCTAACAGCTTCAAGTCTTGCTACAGGGGCATAAGATTCTTCAAAATCAATACCAAGTTCTTGGTTATACCCTTGAGCAACAAGTCTAGCTTTATTTCTAACAATTTGACCAGATTCATTCAATTTATTTCTGAAAATCCATCTAGTTCCAATGATAGAAGTTAAATTAGAAGGTTTTGGTACTAAATCCCAAACTTGATTTCGTTCAAATTGATGAAGCTCTTCATGCATAGCATTTATCCAGTTTTCACAAGATAAAGCTTCATCAACATTTTTGGGTTCAATTTGGGAAAGTAGAGCCAAAGAATCTTCAACTAAGATAGAATGAAAAGATGATATGGTTCTTATTCCATCTTGCAAATTACCAACAATGTTCTTAAGTGGATGATCTCTTAAAAATCTGGGTTCAGAAATTACCTCAGGATTTGCATGATTTCCAGGAACATGATTACCTGAATCACTTGAAGTAGGCATTTCAGGAACCTCATGTACATTTGGTGCGTCTTGATCTTCAAGATTTGTAGATGGATGTTCAAGAAGATCATCTTCATCATCACATTTTTGAGTTCTGCACAAATCAGAAGTGTCAATCTTTTGCAAATTTTCATCAAAAATGACATGTGGAGATTCTTCCACAGTTTTTTTTTTCAAGATGTAAACTCTGTAAGCTCTAGAAGTTTCAAAATAACCTAAGAAGATTGATTCAAAACTTTTTACATCAAATTTATCAAGATTTTCTTTGTTGTTATTGTGAACAAAACATTTGCAACCAAAATTTTGAAATATGACACACTTGGCTTTTTATTTTTGAGCAACTCGTAAGGGTTTTTCTGATCTTTGGTCTTACTAATGCTCTATTTTAAATGAAATTACCTGTATTTTTAGCTTCTGCCCAAAAAGATTTAGACAGTTTACTTTCTAATAGCATAGTTCTGGCCATTTCTACAAGAGTTCTATTTTTCCGTTCTACAACCCCATTTTGTTCTAGAGTTCTAGGGGAAGAAAACTTATGGATAATGTTCAGTTCAGTGCATAGATCAGAAAAATATTTATTTTCAAACTCACCCCCATGATCTGTCAAGATGAAATTCAGCTTAAAAGATAAACCCACTAAGGCAAAATTGTAAAATCTCCTGAATTCTAAACATGCATCACTTTTATGGGATAGGAATAAAACCCAAGTATATCTTGTAAAGTCATTAATGATCAAAAATCTATATCTATTACCACTGAGACTTTGGGTTCTGGTTGGACCAAAAAGATCCATATGAAGCAACTCAAGTGGTTTAGATGTAAGTACTTCATTGAACACTTCAAAAGATTTTCTTGTTTGTTTTCCTTGAGCACATACCCCACAAATAGGATTGTCAATGATTGGGAGAGATTCAGGAAGACCTTTTACAAGATTCATTCATATGAGTTTACTAATGGTTGTGAAACTTGCATGACCCAACCTTTTGTGCCACAACTAAGCTGTGTCATTTTTATTTGCAATCAAGCAAACATTTAAGGAGGTAGTGTCACACAAATCAATCATGTAGACATTATTTTCTCTTTTTCCAATCAATTTAATTTGCTTAGAAGAGGAGTCAATTATTTTGCATGAGTCATATTCAAAAAGAATCTTGTGACCATTGTCACACAATTGACTAATGCTAAGCAAGTTGTAATTCAAACCCTCAACTAAACAAACATCATCACTTAAGGTAATGCAAGACTTACCAATTTTTCCTTTGCCAATTATTTTTCCTTTATTATTACCTCCAAAGATTACTGATCTACCTTCCTTTTCAATCAAGCATGAAAATTTATCTCTGTCTCTTGTCATGTGCCGTGAACATCCACTGTCAACAATCCAGATGTTGTTGGAATTGGATGCACAGCTTTCCTGCACATAAAAATTAGACAAGAAAAGTTTTTGGTACCCACATGAGATTGGTACCAACATCTTGAGTGAGAAGAGATAACAAATCCTTTCTAACCCAAATTTGTGTATTTTTCTTCACAGTGTTTTTTGAAACAGAAGATTCAACTTTTTGTTTTTCAATTTTCTGAACATTATGCCTCTTAGTTGGTTTGTTCCATTGTGAAAAACTTGGCATGTATTGTTGTTGGTATGCAGAAAGTGATGAATAATAGAAATAAGGATTGAACCATTGGTTACCACTGTACCTTTGGTTCCAAGGCTTATTCCGTCTTGAGTTGTAAGAGGAGAAAACATTCCAATTTCCATGAAAGAAATGATTATTGATTGGTTTGAAGTTTTTGTGACTTTTATAAGAGGGGTAGGTCGACCTCTGACTGGGATAGGTCGACCTGTGCATTGTGTGTGTCGACCTAGCTAAGGTATGTGTCGACCTCTCAGGTTCTTTTTATTTTTATATTTTTCCTTTGTTTTCAGATGAGCTTGCCTTGACAAATTTTATTAAAGAAGTTTTTGATGATTTTGTTTTCTTTGGAGATGATTCAATTTTCTTTGAATTTTTTGGTTCAAAACCTAAACCATGCTTATTTGAATTCATCCTAACTCCAAGAAGAGCATTCAGATTGTCTTTCCCTTGAGTAAAGTTCTTGATGATGTCTTCTTTTTCTTTGATGCAAAGATTGAGTTTTTCAATTTGATACTAGTTTTCATGGTTTTCCTTTTCTTTTTTTTTCAATTTTTTAACAGAATTGATAAGTTCTTTGTTCAATTTTGAATTTTCAATTTGAGATTATCAACAAAAATCAACAGTTCATCATTTTCTTTGATTTGGTCTGAAATTTGAGCTTCCAATTCAGAAATCTTTGCAGATGATGAAGTATCACTAAGAATTTCATCAGTTTTCTTATGATCAACATAATAGAATCGTTTCTTTTTACTGGACATGGCATTTTGCTTATTACCAAAATTCTTCTTGTTTGATTTCAGAAATACCTTAAATTGTCTAGTGATGAAAGCAAGATTATCATTATCAGATTCAGATTTCTCAGACTCAGAATTTTCTTTAGATTTTCCTTTATTACTTGATGAAGCTTTAAGAGAAATGGTTTTTGTTTTGAGCATGTGTTCTTCTGATCTCTTAAGGTTTAACTCATATGTCATTAATGATCCAATGAGTTCATCCAATGTGATTTTGGATAAATCCTTTGAATCTTCAATGACAGTTGCTTTAGTGTGCCACACAGGAGATAATGAACGCAAGATTTTTCTTACCAATTCTTCATTTGAGTATTCCTTACCCAAGGCTCGAAGTCCATTTATGATGACCATGAACCTAGCGAACATCTCAGATATAGTTTCATTAGATTTCATGATAAACAACTCATAATCAGAAACTAACATGTTTGCCTTAGTCTCCCTGACCTGAGATGTGCCCTCATATAGCAATTCTAATTTATCCCACATCTCCTTGGCAGACATACACATGGAGATTCTGGAATACTCACTTGGATGGATGGCACATTGCAACATGTTCATGGCGCTATAATCCAGGGTGACCCTTCTGATCTGCGCCTTGGTCCATTGGTCTTCATCTCCAGTAACTTCATTTGGTCCTTTTTCAACAATTCTCCATACTACATAGTTCTATGCTCTAAGAAAAACCATCATCCTATTCTTCCAGTAGGGATAGTCAGTACCATCAAAAAATGGAGGCCTATTGATTCAATGACCCTCAACAACAAAACCTCTAGAGTCCATGATAAAATCAAACCAAAGCGCAAAACAAATTGAGCAAGTAATTGAGTGATCAAAATCTGAATACAGAAAATTCACCAAAGTACCTCAAAGTATAGAATTAACTCTGATCTACTCTGATACCAAGTGTTGGGGATCGGATAGGTGACTTTGGTAAATGAACTACGAGATTGTGTGAATAGCAGCGGAATTAAAATGAGTGAAATACACAATTCGATCAACCTCAAGTGTAGTGTGTGAGAGTAGTGATTGAGAACAGCAAACCACACAACAAACAACAGTGCACTGAGAATTTTAAGGTGGTTCGGAGAACACAACTTGTGTCTCCTATGTCCACCTCCTCACGATAGAGGAACCACTAACACAAGTGCAGTACAAACAAGAGCACGATGACTCTAACCTCTTTGAGTTCAACAACTCAAAGACCCCAGGAGAAAGGCACAACGACCTACTCCAAAGACCACTTGTGAATTCAGTAAATTCACAAGCCCTTGAGCACCACGGCTCAAGCACCAGAGCACAACGGCTCCAACCCAGAGCACTACGGCTCCAAAACAGAGTACAAAGTACTCAAACCTCTGGATCACAATAGATCCAAGTTCTGCTAGACCAAGCACAATTAGAGAATAGATCCTCTAGCATGATCTATCTCAATACAATAGAATTGATGAGGACAAATAGAATTGGGAGATCTGTGTAGAACACATACACAGATTCCCCAGAAAATTTAGGACTCTGACCAATTACAAACATGGCTGGATCTCCTTCTGGATCAGCACTCTTGCAATCTCGAGCTCCTCCTCTTCTTCTCCTTCTTCTGCGTTTGGCAGTGCTGCTCTGCTCCTCTAGATGCAGATGCCTCTTTCCCGCTCTCCTTGCCTTTTTCCAGAAAGCTCTGAGCTCTTGACTTGCGTGGGGTGCCTTTGAGTGCCCAGGACAAAGGTATTTACAGCCCAATGTGACCATAAAAGACCTTAGGGTATGAAGGCACAAAAACCTAGGCAGATCCCCTAATTCCCAAGCAGCCACGTGTCCAGATGAAATTCCCGATTTTGAGTTTTAGCCGGAGTGTGTCGACACTACTTCAGAGTGTATCGACACACTGTCCCAAACTGGCATAATTGGTTCTCTGGGAAGAGACACTAGAGTCGACACTACTTCAGGCAGTGTCGACACACTGTCCAGAACTGCCAAATAGGTCTTCTGGGAACTAGATCTAGTGTTGACACTACTTGAGACCTGTCAACTGGGATCTCTGGAATCTGGGACTAGTGTCGATACTACTGAGACTGTGTCGACACACGACTTTTTCTTCCTCATTTTGCCTTAGGGTTTGAAGCACTGTGTCGACACCAGTAAGGGGTGTGTCGACTCTACCAAGGCAAAATCTGTATACACCTTCAAAATTAACACATTAATCATTAGTACAAGATATTATCATTAAAATATGAGATATTAAACATCAAAAACATATTGTTTGAACATTAACATGTTTCACCCATTAAGCATTGAAATCACAACATGTCATCATTAAAATCACAATGTGTCATCATCAAAATCAAAGTATGAGTAATGTTCATTGGTTATCGTTTAAATACAACTTTAGGAAATTCCAGAACACACTCAACCCAACTCATTTGATCAATGTCAAAAGATTTTTCAGATATTTAGCTAGAACTCATGACTTAGGTCTGTGGTATCCGAAGTCATGTGAAATTAATTTGATAGGATATTCTGATGCTGACTATGCTGGATGCAAAGTAGATAGAAAAAGCACCAGTGGTTGTTGTCTATTCCTTGCAGGTTGTTTGATATCCTGGTCCTCCAAGAAACAAAATTCAGTGGCACTGTCTACAGCTGAAGCTGAGTACGTGGCTGCTGGAAGTTGATGTACACAACTCCTATGGATGAAGCAACAACTTGAGGATTTTGGACTAAATATCAAATCAATTCCACTATTGTGTGACAATACCAGCGCTATCAATCTCACCAAAAATCCAGTTCAGCAATCAAGGACCAAACATATTGAGGTTAGGTATCATTTCATTCGTGATCATGTAGTAAATGGTAACAAAGAAATATCCTTCTTTGACACAAATGGTCAGTTAGCAGATATTTTCACAAAGCCTTACTTGAAGAGAGATTCACATCTCTCAGAAGGGAATTAGGCATGTGTAATTTGTGAAAAGATTTCTGTGAAAAACTGGCATATAATTTTTTAGAATTAAGTAAAATTTCCCTCCATCGCTTTAAGCAAAAGAAATGTAAATTATCTTTCCTGGCCGCTCTCTTTTCTGAAGTCTGCTGAGGTTGGTCAAACTTATTTGTCATTTTCCGCCACCTCTTGGCGCTTCGTTTTTCGGTAAAACCTTTATTTAACCCCAAAATCGATGTGAAAACGATTCATCTCCTACCCTACACCTTTTTCCCTCTTCTGTCTGGTTGCCTGAGCCGGTGCCCTAACGACTCCGACATCGACTTTCTGCTAATTTGAAGCTTCTCTCTTCTTCCCGCGAAGAATTTCTCTCCTCTTTCCATCTCAACCCTCCAGAAAATCTTCCACACCCAAAGTCCATGGCATCGTTCATTGTCTCCGGCAGTTTGGGTAGCTACAGCGCTGAGTTCCTATCGGCCGAGCAACAGGAAAGGTTTACTTTCGTGAAGACCAAGCTTTGTGGGAATAAGGCGGTAGATGTTGCGGATCTTCAGAAGAATGGTATGATCAGTGTATTAGCCTCTATGAGAAGGATGCAGTGGATGGGAATTACCACCTTCTCTTAGGTAAGCTATCCGGACCTCGTGAAGGCGTTTTATGTGTGTTTGAGTACAGAGGTAGACGGGTACTTGATTTCATCTATCAAGGGAACGCAAATCAAGATTGGTCATGAAGTTTTGAAGACCCTGTTTGATGTGAGCACGTCTAGTCATAGTGGAATCCACTCAGTGGACACCCAAGCAAGGGGTCGAGGTATTGTTGGTTTATAATTTAGACTGAAAGATGGCAAATTGGATATCAATCAGTTGAATGCCTTCAATCGCCTTCTGCACTTCATAGTCTGTCAAATTCTTGTTCCCAGAAGTGCTACTTTCTCAACATGCACCAAGGCAGACTCTGATATGATATTTTGGGCTGTTCAGAACCAAAAAATCAACATGGCCGAAGTAATGATGGAAGGAATGAAGTTTGCCCGTGATCAAATCTGGGATACCAAGAGGAAGCTTAATGTATCCCTGCCTTATGCTCATTTGCTCACCAAAGTTTTTTAGCACTTTGGAGTAGATGTTTCTGGCGCCATTGTAGAGAAGATGGGCCAAGCAATTAGGTCCCAAAATCTAAGGAAGAGTGGTTTTTTCTGTGGTCAACGGAGTGTGGACCAAGACCTCAGTGGCTGAGGGTGAACCCATCCTAGGGGAAGCCCAAGTCGTTTAGCTCGAAGCAGTAGAGTCAGAGGGTCCTTTAGCAATTGCAGAACCAGCAGCAGAAGAGGTCGCAGTACCTGGAGCTTCATTGGAAGTAGCTTCCAGCAGAGATGTTGCAATGGAGAGTCCGGTAGCTCAAGAAAATGTAGCAGTGGCAGATTCTGTCAGAAGTTCAGAGGATCCTCTTCCCAGCTCCTCTGTGGCATCTGTACTCCGTCAAGTATTAGATTCCATTCACTCCTCTCCAGTGATTCAAAACACTGATGGGAGTTTGGTTGATCAGGTTGTGGCATTTGGCCACATTGAAGATTCAGTTTTAATAGATGTTCCCATTCAGGGGGAGCAAGAAAGAATTGTGGAGGAGGCTCCTCTTCAGGGGGAGCAAGATATTGAGAAGGAAGCAGCATCACAAGGGGCACTTACTGAAGATGCTCCTGTGATTGAAGGGCATATTGAAGATCAAATAGAGGTCGAGGAGGAAATGGAAAGGAGCCGCAAAAACAAGAAAAATGCTCACAAAAGGCAGAATAAATTTTTAAAGAAGATGCACTTAAAGCCCATCTTCAAGTGATTGGATGATCAAGGTGCAGTCCTGGACTCAGTGCAGTCAGCTGTGAGTTCTGTCATTGAGCGCCAGGCATCCATGTCAAACGACATTTTTCAAATAAATGTTGCCATGAATTGGTTCAATAAGGAGCTGAGCTCTATGAAGGTGATGTTGTCTGTGGTTTTGAAGGCAGTAGGGCCCAAAGATCCTACTCCTCAAGAGCGTGAGCCTTCAAAGCCAAGTGAAGATAATGCAGGGCCATCTGGGCAAATCAGTGTTGATCTTGTCGAGCTTCCCTCAAGGCGTTCAGTTGATGCTCAAGCAGGGCCATCAGGGCCTTCAGTTGTTGCTCCAACAAGGCCATCAGGGCCAAGTATTGAAGTTCATCCCTCTGAATAGTTGCCTAGTGAAGTTTTTGATTTGTGTCAGGAGTCTGGGCTGGAGAAGGAGTCACTTAATCCAGTGGAACCGGTAGCTAAAAGAGCAGACCAGGCTGAAGCTCCTGAGCCCCCTGCCTCTTCTTCTCTTCCCACTCCAGCTGCTCCCTCTCCACCATCTTCTTCCACTGCACCTCCAACTCCAACAACCTTTAAGCGACCCCGTTCAAGATCTGTTTCCTCTCCCCAACCTTTTGCCTCTCAACTTGCCTCATCTCCTGTTTCTTCCACCATTGTTCCCTCTCCACCATCTTCCCCTCAGATTCTACCAACATCCTCTTCCGCTGGGCCATCTTCTTCTTCTGGTCCTTCCTCTTCAGGACCATCTGCTCTCCCTACCATAACTCCTGCTTCTATCTTCAATCCACCTACACCTCCCTCTTTTATTACCATCATTCCTGAGGGTGCCCAACTCACTCAGGTTGAAATCCAGGATATCAAGGATGAATTTGAGGTAGCCATACTTCATTCAGTCCTGGCTGTTGGCACCCACACTCACAAGACAGGCTCTTCTAGTCCTGTCTCTAAAAAGAGGAGACTCACCTCCACTCATCCTATCTCCTCTGATCTCTGTTATCCTCCCCTTTACTTTTCCCTTTCTATCTCTAATAAGCAGAAACTTATCTATGAAGAATATCTTCAAAAGGTAGTTTTTGCCCACATTTTTGGCCTTCCCTTCCAAAATCTCTCTGATCATCTTGCCACCATCTTTCCTTACACCCATCTCTCTAAGGCTCAACAGTCAAAAATTTTCTCCATGACTGAAGCCAAAACTGAAGACCAGTGGGCTTGGAACAATAAAGATCTATACAGTCAATTCTGTCGAGTTCAAGCTGCAAGATATCCACCTAGGGAAGCTTCTCTTCCCCTTTCTGAGTGGTTCCAGATCCATCACAAAAATCTGTTTGGCCCCTTCATTCAGAAAGAGAGCAAGTTTATCCGGCAGTATCAGATGTACAGCAACTACTGCTATGTAAATCGCCTCCCTGAATCTCAGCTGGGTCAATTTCGTGCAGCTATCAGGGCCCTTAGTTCAAGCACCGCTCATACTGAATCCCTTCAGGTCGACTTTGCTACCTTAGTTATTCCTGATGTAGTGTTCCTTCCCCCTCTCCATGCTTTGATTATGGATTCTTCTTTGGGGACACTTATCTTTGAGCGAGCTGCAATGGTAATGGCCAGGTTATTTGTGCAAGATGTCCGTGACCTATCTTTCCCAAGATTTGTCTTCAAGCAATAACTTCAGGGGCATATCAAGGCAGATGTTCTGGCCCCCATTCTCTCTGAATGTGAGTGGTTGTCTCCTGCAGATTGGACGAAGCTCTATCCCTTGTCTGCTCAGCAGCTAGGCGATCTAAATGCCTCTCAGGCCAGCTCCAATCAACCTCCCTTGTCTCTTGGTGAATTTTTGGATGCCAACTCTCTTCACCTCATCCCAGACTCCTATCTGACCTGGGTAGAACGATACAAGGTTTTCTTTGCTTTAAATAAAGAGCTTAGGTCGCTTCAGATTGACTATCCCCTCAAGATTGAATCCTTTCTTCGGTTTGCCAGTTTTGGGTCATTCTTAACCTACAAGTTAGCCCTTGGCAGTGCTAAGTATGGGGATTTCATTTCAGATCAAAGGCAGATTCATATCAAAAGGATGGCTCCCACCATGGGACCCTCCTATCAAATTGAATTTGGGGCATTTCAAGCTTTTTTTGAAGAGCAGGAACGCCAGGCACTCCCTGTCATCAGGCGCTTTGGCTCCTTGTTATCCCCTACTCATTATTTATCTGTAACTCCCCAAAAATGATCAATATATTTGGTTGAGTGCCCTTCCATCCTTTCTCTACTTCTTTGTCGAAGTTTATCTTTTTGCTTAATGACAAAAAGTGGTAGAAAAATACTTAGCATGTCTGAAATACATTCCGCAAATATTCATGCTTATTGATAAATTTTGTCATCACCAAAAAGGGGGAGATTGATGATCAGTCTTGTAAGGCCCTCGAATTTCCGTCGCATTATTCGTATTTGCATGTGTGTATTTGTGCTTGTGTATGTATATACATAGTTACGTACGTATTGATTAGTATAATTACGTGTGCATATGTTTATATTAGAGGTAAATAATGAATGTATTGAATGGTGATAGTATGGATACACTACCTTATACATATTGCATGTATATAGGCATGGTATGCATGGATTTCTGCATATTTTAGAGTTCTGGCCGAAGGCCACCTTGGCGTCAACCCCAGGCCGTTGAGGTGGTGTCAGCGTCCAGACATGGACGCCAACACTAATCCGGGCGTCCAGCGATATGGACGCCAATCTCTCTGGCCTGCATGCGCAGCAGAGCTGCAAGCTTCTGAAACAAGAAAGCCAACCATTGGGGGACTGTCCCCAACGGCTCTGAAGGCTGTCAAGTCACCTGGTGAGTGGGAGAGAGACTCCCCCTTATGTCTGAACCCGAAATGGCCTCTTCCCACTCCTCCCTTCACCTTGCAAGAGGAGAAAAAGAGAAAAGAAAAACCCTAGAGAGAAACTGAGGAAACCCCACTTTGGAAACAAGAAATCCCTCAACCTGAAGACTGTTCCGGAGATCGGCTGCTTCAAGGAGGTTGCTGGATCGACGAGGAAGGCCTCCCCGACCTTGGAAGGCCCTGGAGCTCGCTCAGGAACCCAGAGTCAAGCATTCTTGGAGGCTTCTTGGGACAGCCCATGGAGAGCTTCACCGAGCCCTAGATCCCTTGGTGCGATTTTTAAAAGGCAAGTGACCTATCCATGATGTTCCCGTATGTGTCTAGGTCGTTTCTATTATTTTTATGGATTTTTCCTCGAGTCCTAGACCCTCTCATTCACCCAAGTTTGAGAGCTCGGGTCTGTGTTTCTACACCGACCTGCATTGACGGCAAGGTCAACGGACGCCGATATCATGCTTGGCGTCCATCGACCATGTCGCTTACCATGAGTCAGCGGCCAGAGACTGCCGCCAAGTTCCTCTGGATAGAACAGTGAACTGTTCTGCCCTTCCTTTACATTAATTTCGGTATGGTTTCCGTGATGAAGATATATGGTAATCCTATACTCTATGTATATTGTCAATTGTGGTGTATGGATGAGTGTGATGTGTGGTAGTGATTGTTGGAATATTGTATCCCTTAAGCTTGTGAGCATGACTTGTTGAAGATCTTGTAAATCCATGTTTCATGATTAGGATTAGTCTGAATGCCTTGGTTTTGTCTGATCATGAAGATTAGTGGGTCAGTATATGTGTATGCAATTTGATAAATTATCCATGCTTGTATAAATTGCAAATAAATCCGGTTCGGTAAGTAAAAGACATACAAGATAGATTGTGATGATTAATCTATAGATGTATGATTTAGGGTAATCTTGTATTCTCAAATCATGCATATGTTAGTAGCCTCTGTTAAAACAGTAAGCGGCAAATTGCAAGATGTGTTAAACCCCATGTTAACTTAAGTTGTGAATAGCATGCTAAATATGTGTTTTATTTTCTGTAAATTCCAATTATCTCAGAAAAATCTGAAACATTGAGTGTATAATCTAGAACCCGAAAATAGCATGTGGCTAAAATTTCAGGTCATTTGGACCAGTATATAAGAAGTTATGTATTTTTCATGAAAAAGGCAATAATCTATGTATATTCTCGTAATGTGATTAGATAGTGCTTAAACCTAACTTGAATGGTGAAATTACTGTGTGTTAAGCTCCTGAAATCTGTAGTGCCATGTTAGGAAAAACAGAGATGTGCATGTGAGTGATAAAGTAAATGAGATGAAAAGTGCTATGTGTAAAATCATGTGTAAAGCGGTAAAATGTGTAAAGTGTAACTGTGCCAATTTGACATTGCTTCCACAGAGGGTAGTGGAACTGTATCGGGGAAAAGTCCCCCTGAGAAAGTTCAGTGTGTAAGTGACCCTAAGGGCATTAGGGGGAAATCCTGGAGGTGGACAAGTACCACTGGTTAGGGTGGAGACTTGTTCTCCCGGTCTGCGCAGTCCAAGAGTCGCCATTGGAATGCCTAGATGGCGTCTATGTGTAATGTGATGTGTATATGTCCTTCTTTGGTGGTTTGGACTATGTGTCACGGCACCTAAAATGTGTAATGTGAAATGTGTAATGTGTATGTGTCCATGTGTAAATGTGTAAGTGAACAATGTGAATGTGTATGTGCAAGTGTAACCATGTGAAAGAGAAAACATGTGTAAAGAAAATGTGAAATTCTAAATGTGAAAATATGTTGTTGAAATCCATGTGAGACAAATCTGAAACCATGTAAAATCAGTAGATTCATGTTGTTATTATCATGTGTATGTGTGCAAAAATGCCTAGAATCCATGTTAGGGATAATTAATGAGCACGTGTGCAAATAGCATGATCGGTTATTCACATGATTTATTTAAGTGATATTGTAGCTCTCATGTGTAGGGTTACAGCCATTAAACCATGTGAAACCAGCAACTTAAAGCATGTGAAAATGTCTATGTATGTGTTTAAAAACATGTAGGATCCATGCTAGTCGTGTTTTCCTCTCATGTATGCATAATGATCATGTGGGTAGCTCTTATGTCTCGGTTCTTTAAGGACAAAATTTCATGAGTAAGTTGAATAGAGAGCATGTGATAGGTAATGTTTTATTCTTAGAAATCTGAAAGCATGGTCCATGTATAAACTTGTAAAACTTTCATGATAGGTTGAAACCTTCAAATGATTGCATGCCATGTGTTGTAAATGTTGAATGTGCATGTAGAAACCCCTATGACTTATACGTGTATGTTATGAGTAGTGTTTCTTGCTGAGTCTTTGGACTCACTCCTTGCTTTGGCGTATAGGTGTAGTTGGTGACGTGGCACTTTTGGAGGAGACAGTGGAGACAGACTCCGAGCGCGGAGATTAGCTAGTTTTGGAGCTTCTTTGTGATTTGTGTAATTCATAGTATGTACTTTGAACATTGTATTAGAATTATCATGAAAAGAATGTATAAGTGTGGACATTATGTATTTTCATTTCAGCAATATAAATTATGTGAACTTTTAGTTCCTTATTGTTAATCTCAAACATCATGTATGTTAAATGTGGATGATGAATGAATGGAGACAATTGTCTTTTACTTCCGCTACTCTGTTGTATATTCGCGTGTATCTCAGCTGTATGTATCGTTTGGGTAAATGTCCCACTGTGAGGACTCTTGCTATACCGACGTGGGTTGGTATAACTGTACCGGTATAATGAGGGCCGTCACAAGTCTGTCCCCAAGTAATTTTCAGTATATATTTATTTTGGTGATTAACAAAACCTTATCAAAGTTCTTTAAGTCTTAAGTACAGGAAATACCTCCAAAGTCAATCAAGCCAATAATACCTCCAAACTCAATCAAGCCAATATTGGTAAGTATTATATTTCTGAAGCATTAATTATTTCAAGATTATATCTATCTAAGTCCTCATCGACTTCTGTTGAAAGTCACAACGATTTCGTTCATGTATATCGTTTTAAATAGAGCTATAACGATTTGATATCGCAACGATTCCTTAAGTCATCGTAACGATTTGCTCACCGTAACGATTCCTAAAGTAATCGTAACGATTCGCTTATCGTAATGATTCGCTCATCGTAACGATTTGCTCATCTCAACAATTCCTTAAGTCATCGTAATGATTTGCTCATCGCAACGATTCCTTAAGTCATCGTAACGATTCACTTATCGTAACAATTTGCTCATCGCAACGATTCCTTAAGTCATCGTAACGATTTGCTCATCGCAACAATTCCTTAAGTCATCGTAACGATTTGCTCATCGCAACGATTTCTTAAGTCATCGTAATGATTTGCTCATCGCAACGATTCCTTAAGTCATCGTAACGATTTGCTCATCGCAACAATTTCGTTAAGTCATCATAACAATTCGCTCATCATAACGATTTACTTCGCGCAACGATTTCTTTAGAGCTCATAATGATTTGCTTCGCGCAACGATTTCTTTAGAGCTCATAATGATTTGTTTTGCACAACGATTTCTTTAGCGCTCATAACGATTTGCTTTGCGCAACGATTTCTTTAGCGCTCATAACGATTTGCTTTGCGCAACGATTTCTTTAGCGCTCATAACGATTTGCTTTGCACAACGATTTCTTCAGTATTCATAACGATTCCTTTAATGAATACAACGATTTGCTCTCCATAACGATTTCTTCAGTAAACACTTGATCATAACGATTTGCTTTGCGCAACGATTTCTTCAGTATTCATAACAATTCCTTTAATGAATACAACGATTTGCTCTCCATAATGATTTCTTCAGTAAACACTTGATCATAACGATTTCATAAGTCATATAGACAACGACTTTATGGTTTATGTGGACTTGATATTTATCTTATCTCTTAAAGCATTGAATAGTCAAAGTCTTCTCTTATCTAACTGTTGTGCATTTAATGAAGACAGAACGCATCTCTGCATGCATGCAGATGATATCTTTTCATTATCGTGCATATTCTGTCAACATCTTTTAGAACTAGCTATTTGGCATTGCTATTTTAAAGAATATTCACATCAACGTTTACTAACAACAAGAGACAGCCTAGCTGTCTACTGTTCTAGCATTTAATATGTGCAGGGTCCTAAAGATATTTTGTTATGCAACGTTGGACCATATAGACGCCAGAAGACCCTATCTCTTTGCGTGCTCAAATGGATAAAAGATTGTTGACTAGAAGTTTCCAAATGTCAAGCAGTCTAACATCTACCAAACTAAGAGACAACGGTTACTTCAACGACTACTTTTCAAATTGGAGATATAAATTCAAGTTAGCAGCTCCAGAAGAAAAATAAGAAAGAGTCTTATTATTGCAGAAAGAAAAAGCTTTGCAGTTCTTCTGAAAGAATTCTAGGGCCAAGAATTTCATTTGTGTGTATCTTTAGCTCTTTGCTCTCTGTGCTGTAAAAGAAATCCTGAGAGAGCTAGTGTAGTTCTGAGAGAGTGCCTTGTTTAGATTATTTGCTCTCAGTGCTAGTAGCTTCAGATCTTCACTTGCTAAAGCTTGATCTAGGGGCTTGAATTCCTGTTTACTCTTTTGTGTTGTGTTCCCTTCTATTGTGAAGGAAGACCTGGTGGGGAGCCAGGGTGTTGTGTTCCCTTCTGTTGTGAAGGAAGACCTGGTGGGGATCCAGGGTGTTGTAGTTCCCTTCTTGTGAAGGAAGACCAGCTGAGTTGGGTGTTGTATTGTCCATAGGGGGACTGTACCCTAGTTAGTGGAATCCTAAGTTGTTGCTCGGGGACTGGACGTAGGACTCCTAAGGAGAGGAGGTATGAACCAGGATAATTCCTTGTGTTGGGTGATTGCTTATTGTGTGTTTGACTTTTATACTAACCTTCTCTAACCTTCATCGAAGAGCATCTTTATATGGATGTTTTTGTGTACAGGTACTATTAAAATAAATTTTTAAAGACCCATTCACCCCCCCTCTGGGCTCGTCAACTGGGCAATAAGGACACCAAAGCGGAAACCACCAGAAGCACAGGTCTGCACAAGGCTAGACCAACGACGCCCACGGAAACTAGGCATGGTCGGCTATGACCGCCATGCGAGCTAGGGCAACGAATAACACTTAGGAACGTCGTGAGGAAACGCCGTCACAACAACAACAACCAAGCCACCACCGCTATCAGCCATGAGGGGGACGCGCCGTCCGCGCCCTCTGCTCGCTATCCCAGCTCCTGCCTCTGCCCCCGCGAAGGGCGAGATAGAGCCGCCACAGAACACGCCAACTCACGCAACACCGTAGCCTGGCCAAGCTACGACCTCATACTTGGCACCACTATGTGGCTCCGGAACCAACGCAGAGAGAGGAAGTAAGACAATGGACTGTCTGGTCTGTGCCAGGAAAGAACTCTGAACCCCTCGGCATCCCAGACCCAGACAAGAGAGCTCTATAAACGACTCAGCGCCGCTGTCCAAACCTCGTTTTCCCCTCAGCTCCAGAGTCCGCTCACGTGGGCTGCCAACTCGAGCACGCTCATAGCCCGGAGTACTCCCGCAACAGGCTCCCGAGGACGGGGGTCCCAGGCAACGGAGACAACATCTGAACGGGACAAGCCCTCAAGTGCCAAGCACCGGGCGAACAAGCGGGGCAACCACCATAGAAACGGAACAATTGACTTGTAATCAAGACAAGCCCAGCAAGCACGGGCACACACGGCACCCCTTCCAGGAACCCCGGAAGGGCCATCGGCCAATGCCGGCACACCCGGTACGGCACAAGAAGTCGGAACACCACGAGGCAGAACAAAAGCTAGGACAACCTAATCGCGACCACAGGTGTGTCGCCTTCAGAACAGGAAGGCGACAGCCAGCCTGTCGCCACCAGATCACGACGACTAGGGGGCCACCTTCTGATCTGAATGCGACATATCAACCTGTCGCATTCAGCGTCAGAAGGCCTGACCCCAGGCGGGGCCACCGGCCCACGGCCAAACAGCACGGGAATAGGAAGGTGACAAGGGCATCAATGCTACCCCCAAAGGTAGAACGCGATGATCGCCCAGTCGCAACCCCGAAGGCGACATCCAAGGGGCCGCCTTCAAAACAGAACCCGGAACTGAAGGGCAGAGGGGAACGCGATGGCCAACCTGTCGCCACCCAGAAGGCGACAGGTTGCACGTCGCCTCCAGACTGGTATCGCGACAGCTATCCTGTCATGATCACAGACTGAGCCCCAAACCGAGCATGGGGGCCAACAATGGTCCCCCAAGCTACCACACAAGCACACACACGGGGAGGGGAGCATGGGGAAAGCTGTAAATCTAACTACAAAACCCCGAGGGCTCCCGATCCACCTGGATGGGAGAGGGCACAAGAAATCCCTACCTTAGAACGGAGAAACCACCCCACGAAGGGGCCCTCACGGTCGGTTGGCCGCCTCCTCCTCGCTCCACACATGCGTCGCCGCTCCGCATGAGTTCCCAGCTGCTCCACAATGCCGGATCGCTGGAGGGAGCCCTCCATCGCCTGAGAAGAGGGGAAAAGGGAGAGAGGAAGAAAAGGGGAAGGAGGGGCCAAAGGCCTTAAGTTCTAGTACCCTAGAACTTTCTTGAATTTATTATGTACATTGTTTGTTTATTTCTGCATATTTTGAATGTTGTTGTGTGGAAGAACTAGGCGTCAAGATCATTTGACGTTAAGACTTGTAAGCGGCAATATCGTATGCCGTTTATATGATGTTAACGACAACAGGTATTGACGTTAGTAATTTTTCTGAATTATTTAATTATGGGCAAGACTATAAACGACATCATCGATGGACGTTTATATTTGGGGTAGACGGCAACCTATGTTGATGTTAAGCTGACTTGCCTATTTTTGGGCTTTCCGTTCCGGATTAAGGAGATCGGCCGTTTTGGGAAGGTTTTAATGAGCTGATCCGATGCGTTTAGATCCGAGGGTCAAGACTAGGTTTGGCCTTTGCTTGAGAGGTCTTTATAAGACCAGATCTCGCAGGAAGAAAAGGGGGTTTTTGCTTTGGTTCTGGAGGAGAGAAAGAGGGCAGAGGAAGGGTTTTGCAGAGCGATCTGGTACTTGTTCGTGCGGATCGGAGGCTTCTTCACCGAGGAGATGCATAGAACTTCTTAACCAAAGGCTCATCCAGGCGGAGGAACTACATCGGAGGAGGTTTTGGGTTGCTTGAAGACGGAGGGAAGAACTGTCTCCCTGGCGAGACGGGCTTCTTCGAGCTCGGATTCGTCACTCCATTAGGAGGGATTAAGGCAAGTTGCATGGGGGATTAGTTTAGGATATGTTATACTATGTATCTAACATTTTTCTGTATTTTTAAAGCATGTAAACAACCTACGGGAAGGGTTAGAAACGTCATTATTGCATGCAGGTTTTCTGTGTTTTTTGTGTCTTAGAACTAGACGTCCTATTGCCGTCTATATCCTGTAAACGGCAATATCGACTGCCGTTTAGTTCGTTCGAATTTTATGTATTTTCTGTCTTTACTATATGTAAACGGCGCTATGTGCCGCCGTCGGTTTGTGTTAATGGTGCTATGTGCCGCCGTCTATAATTACTTGATGACATCGTATGTGGACGTCTATTATAGTAAACGTCATACCAATTGACGTCAAGTTTAACAGAATCATGTATTTCCAGAAATCTGAGTGAATTTGTTTAAATGTATAATTTATGAATGTATGTGTGTTAACCATGTAATATCAGAGCATGTTATTGTTATATTATGGACTGTCTATTGCTATAATGTACAGGTTATGTATATATAAGTATTGTTGAACTTGCATAATTACATGGCAACAATCAATGTTAAGTTAGCAAAAGATAAGTACGATGGTTTAAAGGAGAGCATGTTGATTGATGTCTAAATTACAGCGATAGATATAATATGTCAGTAATCCCTGTTCTATATGAAAATTATGAACTTTTCTCAATATTGAACCATGTTAGTTAGTTGATTTAATAGAGTTAATTTCATGAAAAATAGTTGCAGAAATCAGAAAATTATGAAATTTGGCATGTACATTGTAATTCCTGATTTCGAATTTCTGTTAAAATTTCAGAATTTTCAGACATGTGTACGTTCTGTTATGAATTTCTGAACAATATATTACACATAGAATGAATAAATATGAATATAATGCAAAAATGAATATTAGTATCATGATAGGGATCTGTGGTACAGTAAATAGAATTTTCAAAACTGAAAGTGTTGTACTTTGAAATATTGCATTAACACATGTTAAATCATATGAAATGAAATGTCATTGTATATTATACATGTTAGTGTATGCATTATATCAATGATGCCAATAAGACATTGCTATCTTAGAGATTCCTACAAGGAACTACACCGTAGATGCCCCTATGGTAATGGTTCACCTACATGTAAATAAATGAATCCGTGGCAACGGATTGAAATCCTGGAGGTAGACTTGTTCTACTGGCCAAGGTGGGAAGGACTTTCCCCGGTTTTGCGCAAATACTATGACTTCATCACCGCATTGCCTAGGTGATAAGTGAATGTTAAATGACTACTGATCTCTAATTTAGTGTGGGCTATGTCTTGGCAACTATACGAAAATGATTACAGGCTACAAGTTATATGTCTACCTGCTACATGTTACATGCTACAAGTTACATGTCTACCTGTTCTACATGCTACATACTACATGTTATATGTTTACATTCCTACATGTGAACTTGTTCAAAGGATTTCATGCTACATGTCAATGTTTTAATATTACTACATGAAAATTGTTGTGTAAAAGAATAGTGCATGCATAAATGAGAAATTGATACATGAGAATTGTTGTAGGTCACATGACATCAAAGAGATTCCATGAATAAGTGATTCCATATTACATACAAACATGTTTTATTTCCATAATAGTTAGAATCACTATGAAATGAATGATTGCCAATGGGCTTAGAACTGTAGTAAGGAAAAGTATATGATATCAATGAATGGAATGCTAATGTACTACCATGTTTTAAAACTAATATACTGTTAATATCTTGAACTGTCTTTCATGTGATTTGCTGGGTCTTGTAGACTCATACTTGCCTAACATTTCAGGAGAGCCAGAGGATACGGAGGAGTTAGTGCAAACTGACTCAGAGCGGAGGACGTGGAGACTTAGCTTGATATAGAGAGTTTCGAGTGAATCTTGTATGTGAGGATCTTATGTAATTTCCTTTATGCAGCTAGTCATTAAAATGTAATAAACTTTGGACTATTGTTACCTTTTTATGCATTAGATTTACTTTTGAATAAATGCTGATTGCAAGTGTTTAATTCCATATTCTGTCAATTATCATTGGAATTGAATAGTTATTTGTGTATATTTCAACCTGTATTGTAATTGTTGGATTCATTCCACTGTAATACCTCTATTAGATCCAATGTGAGTTGGTGTAACTGTACTGGGTCTAAGAGGGGGTTACAGAGATTGGTATCAGAGCGATCCAGGTTGAACATGTACATAACTAGAATATCAGTATTGTATTCACATTTCAAGTCTGCATAAAGAATTAGTCCAAGTTATGTAGAATAATAGGTTATTAAATAGGATGCTTATTTTGCAGTCTATGGCGACTCGTGGACGTAGAGGAGCTGGCCCGGCTCGAGGTGATGAGTCAGCAGGTGATCAGCAGACTCCAGCACAGCAGGCTCAGGACCAGACTGGTGTACCTTTGCCACCCCCACCACCACCTGTAGACTACGGAGCATTGATGCAAGGATTGGTGCATGCGATGCAGACTCAGGCTCAGACTACAGCGGCATTGCAGGCGCAGGTGCAGGTTCAGGTCGGTAGCTGCAAGAATTATTCAAGGTGTTAACTGAAGAGTTGTTATCTAAGGGATGTTTTGGATTGTAGGCACGGGCACCTGCTCAGGAGGTAGTTTTTGGAGGAGTGCCTATGATGCAAAGATTCAGGAGGATGACCCCGCCTTTCTTTAAGGGAGCGAGTGATCCCATTCTTGCGGAGAGTTGGCTTAGAGAGACGGAGAAGATCTTTCGTGCCCTTCGTTGTGCGGAAGAGGAAAGAGTGGCCTTAGCTACTTATATACTGCAGGTAAAGATGGATTTTTAGGAGCTTATGGGTATGGTTTGGATATATCTTAGATACATTTACCTTCTTTTGCAGGAGCGTGCCGACGTGTGGTGGTCCTCTGTACTACGCACACAATTTGAAGATGGTGCTATGGAGGTTGCATGGACTGAATTCGTCCGCTTGTTCAAGGCAAAGTATATTCCAGAGCACGTGCAGGACCGCATGGAGCAGGAATTTTTGACGTTGACCCAGGGGTCGATGAGTGTACTTGAGTATGAGGCAAGATTTGCGGAGCTGTCCAAGTATGCGCCTCACATTGTGGCAGATGAGCGGAGGAAGGTAAAGAAATTTATCATGGGGTTGAAGCCGTCCCTGAGGACGAGACTAGTGGCATTAGGTCATCGTTCCATGGAGGAAGCTTTGTCAGCAGCTTGTATGCAGGAGGCAGAGATGGAGGTTTACCTTGAAGAGAAGAGAGCTTCTTTGAAGAGGCCAGCATCAGCTTTCCAGCGGCAGGATAAGAAGAAGAAGACCCCAGCTTTTCAGCAGAGAGCAGTGGTTCCAGCGAGAGCAGCGGCACAGACTCCAGGCAGGGTATGATTGCAGAAAAGCCAGTGTGTACCCAGTGCGGGAAGCGTCATGGAGGCGAGGTGTGTTGGGTGACTTCCGGGAGATGTTTGAGATGTGGTGATAAGAACCACAAGATCAGAGACTGTCCGAAGATGGCGCAGCAGACTGCAACGGCAGCAGCACCAGCAGCAGCGAGACCGACACCGAGAGCAGCAGGGAGACCGAGGGCTCCGGCTCGAGTGTTCGCCTTGGCGAGAGATGAGGCAGAGTTGGCAGAGCACGTCACTGAAGGTACAATTCTAATTATGGGAATGCATGCTAGAGTCTTATTTGATACCGATGCCACGCATAGTTTTGTTTCCGAGAGATTTGCCAAGGTCTTGATTAAGGAGAATGGTCTAGTTCCAGAAAAGTTGGAGGTTCCCTTGTCTGTGCATACTCCAGCAGGAACTATCTTGACCGAGCAGTGTTTTTCGTCGCTTTCTGTGTGCATTGAGGAGCAAGTTTTGCCTGGTAATTTCTATTTGCTGAAGATGAAGGATTATGATGCTATCTTGGGCTTTGATTGGCTCGAGGAGCATTATGCTCTGATGGATTGTCGGCGGAAGCTTATTGTTTTTCGGATTCCTGGAAAGGAGGAGTTTGTTCACCCTTTGCCCAAGGTCATGTCGGGTAAATTTGTGATTTCGGCTTTGAAGGCGACTCGGATGTTGAGCAGGGTTGTTCCGGTTTTCTGGCTAGTGTGGTTGTGACCGAGGATTCGAAGAAGGTTCTATCTGTCGAGAATATTGAGGTGGTCAGAGATTTCAGCGATGTCTTTCCTGAAGATTTGTTAGGTTTGCCACCTGCAAGGGAGTTAGAGTTTGGCATTGAGCTTGTACCCGGCACAACACCTATTTCCATTGCACCTTATCGCATGGCGCCAGCGGAATTGGCAGAGTTGAGGAAGCAGCTGCAGGAATTACTTGATAAGGGCTTCATCCGACCGAGCGTTTTGCCATGGGGAGCACCTGCTCTTTTTGTGAAGAAGAAGGATGGATCGATGAGGTTGTGCATAGATTACCGTAAGCTTAACCAGGTAACTGTTAAGAACAAGTACCCTTTACCTCGTATTGATGACTTGTTTGATCAGTTGTGAGGAGCTTCTGTATTCTCTAAGATTGATCTTCGTTCTGGCTATCATCAACTCCGAATTAAGCTAGAAGATTCTGCTAAGACGGCTTTTAGGACAAGATATGGCCATTATGAGTTCCTTGTCTTACCCTTTGGTTTGACAAATGCTCCAGCAGTTTTCATGGATTTGATGAATAGAGTTTTTTGGCAGTATCTGGATTCTTTTGTGGTAGTCTTCATTGATGATGTGTTGATTTATTCGCCCGATGAAGAGACTCATAGCGAGCATCTGAAGATTGTGTTGGGTGTCCTGAGGGAGCATAAGCTGTATGCTAAATTCAGCAAGTGCAACTTCTGGATGAAAGAAGTCCATTTCTTGGGTCATGTTATATCGGGAGAAGGTGTGTCTGTAGATCCAGCTATGGTGGAAGCTGTTCTTGATTGGGAAACACCGAGATCTTCAGCTGACATCAGAAGTTTTCTCGGCTTGGCTGGCTACTATAGGAGATTCATCGAAGGATTTTCTTCTATTGCGGCGACTTTGACGAAGTTGACAAGGAAAGGAGTCAAGTTTGAGTGGTCAGAGGCTTGTGAAAAGGAGTTCCAGGAATTAAAGGCTCGTCTGACCTCAGCGCCAGTGCTTGTTTTGCCCAATGATGTAGATTCTTTCTCTATCTACACAGATGCTTCGAAGATTGGGCTTGGTTGTGTTCTGATGCAGGGTGGTCGAGTTGTGGCGTATGCTTCTAGGCAAATTAAGGAGCATGAGCGTAACTACCCGACCCATGACTTGGAGTTAGCAGCTGTGGTCTATGCTTTGAAAATTGGAGGCACTATCTATATGGAGTTAGATTTGAGCTCTTCTCAGACCACAAGAGTCTCAAATACTTGTTCTCGCAGAAGGAGTAGAATTTGAGGCAGCGGAGGTGTATAGAATTCATGAAAGACTATGATTTTGAACTGTCTTACCATCCAGGGAAGGCCAATGTAGTGGCAGATGCGTTGAGTAGAAAAAGGCAGATGATGAGGCAAGACTGGAAGATGCTAGATGATGCTTCAAGTTCTTTAGCTGTTCTAGAACCTCAATTGTGTAACTTGTTCTTGGCACAGTTGTCTTTGAGATCTTCTATTCTTGATCGGGTCATTGCGTTGCAGAAAGATGATCCGTTGTTGCAGGAGTTGGTTGGAAAGAGCGGAGTTACCAGAGATGAAGATGATGTGATTCGCTTGAATCTAGGGTTTGTGTCCCTAATAATGTTGATCTGAGAAAGGAAATTTTGGAGGAGGCGCATAGATCTCAGTTCTCTATTCACCCAGGCAGTGGGAAGATGTACAAGGATCTAAAGCGTTCTTTCTGGTGGTCTAGCATGAAGCGAGATGTGGCTGATGTTGTGGCGAAGTGTCTGATTTGTCAGCAAGTGAAGGCGGAGCGTCAGCGACCTTCAGGCTTGATGCAGAGGTTAGATATCCCTCAGTGGAAGTGGGAGCAAGTGACCATGGACTTTGTATCCGGATTGCCTAGATCGGCTAGAGGAATTGATTCCATTTGGGTGATCGTTGATAGATTTTCGAAGAGTGTTCATTTCCTTGCTATGAAGAAGAAACAGTCTATTGAGAGCTTGGCCAGACTGTATATTAATAGTATTGTGAAGCTGCATGGAATTCCGAAGCCAATTATCTCAGATCGTGATCCGAGATTCACTTCCAGGTTTTGGCAGAGTTTGCAGCAGGCTTTTGGCAGTCAGTTGAAGTTGAGTTCAGCATTTCATCCGCAAACGGATGGACAGCCCGAGAGGACTATTCAGACGTTGGAAGATATGCTTCGAGCTTGTGTTCTAGAATGGAAAGGTGATTGGGAGCGCCATCTATCTCTTGTGGAATTTGCTTATAATAACAGTTTCCATTCGAGCATAGTTATGGCACCTTTTGAAGCTTTGTACGGAAGACCCTGTAGATCCCCATTGTGTTGGGAGGAGTTAGGAGATCGACATCTGGTTGGACCGGAAGTGGTGCAAGAGACTTCAGCAAAGATTCAAATGATTGTGCAGAGAATAAAGGCGGCTCAGGATCGTTAAAAGAGTTATGCAGATGCAAGAAGGAAGGATTTGGCATTCGAGGTTGGAGACCATGTTTTCCTTAAGGTTTCGCCAACCAGAGGTGTAGTAAGATTCGGAAAGAGGGGTAAGCTGAACCCGAGATTCATTGGACACTTTGAAATTCTGAAGAAGATCGGGAATGTGGCATACCAGTTAGCTTTGCCACCATCTTTAGCAGCGGTGCATCCAGTATTTCATGTATCCATGTTGAGGCGGTATGTTAGAGATCCGGCTCATGTGATCAGTTATGAGCCGATTCAGTTGCAGCCAGATTTGTCTTATTTTGAGCAACCTGTGGAGATTCTGGACAGTAAGGAGCAAGAATTAAGATCAAAGTCCATTCCATTTGTGAAGATTCTATGGAGGAACTTCACACGTGAAGAGGCAACGTGGGAGCTTGAAGAAAGAATGAAGAAGCTTTATCCGTCTTTGTTCGGTCAGTAGCTTAACTCAATCTTCGAGGACGAAGATTATTTTAAGGGAGAGAGGATGTAGTACCCTAGAACTTTCTTGAATTTATTCTGTACATTGTTTGTTTATTTCTGCATATTTTGAATGCTGTTGTGTGTAAGAACTAGGCGTCAAGATCATTTGACGTTAAGACTTGTAAGCGGCAATATCGTATGTCGTTTATATGATGTTAACGACAACAGGTATTGACATTAGTAATTTTTCTGAATTATTTAATTATGGGCAAGACTATAAACGACATCATCGATGGACGTTTATATTTGGGGTAGACGGCAACCTATGTTGACGTTAAGCTGACTTGCCTGTTTTTGGGCTTTCCGTTCCGGATTAAGGAGATCGGCCGTTTCGGGAAGGTTTTAATGAGCTGATCCGATGCGTTTAGATCCGAGGGTCAAGACTAGGTTTGGCCTTTGCTTAAGAGGTCTTTATAAGACCAGATCTCGCAGGAAGAAAAGGGGGTTTTTGCTTTGGTTCTGGAGGAGAGAAAGAGGGCAGAGGAAGGGTTTTGCAGAGCGATCTGGTACTTGTTCGTGCGGATCGGAGGCTTCATCACCGAGGAGATGCATAGAACTTCTTAACCAAAGGCTCATCCAGGCGGAGGAACTACATCGGAGGAGGTTTTGGGTTGCTTGAAGACGGAGGGAAGAACTGTCTCCCTGGCGAGACGGGCTTCTTCGAGCTCGGATTCGACACTCCATTAGGAGGGATTAAGGCAAGTTGCATGGGGGATTAGTTTAGGATATGTTATACTATGTATCTAACATTTTTCCTGTATTTTTAAAGCATGTAAACAACCTACGGGAAGGGTTAGAAACGTCATTATTGCATGCAGGTTTTCTGTGTTTTCTGTGTCTTAGAACTAGACGTCCAGGGGTATTGCCGTCTATATCCTGTAAACGGCAATATCGACTGCCGTTTAGTTCGTTCGAATTTTATGTATTTTCTGTCTTTACTATATGTAAACGGCGCTATGTGCCGCCGTTGGTTTGTGTTAACGGCGCTATGTGCCGCCGTCTATAATTACTTGACGACATCGTATGTGGACGTCTACTATAGTAAACGTCATACCAATGACGTCAAGTTTAACAGAATCATGTATTTCCAGAAATCTGAGTGAATTTGTTTAAATGTATAATTTATGAATGTATGTGTGTTAACCATGTAATATCAGAGCATGTTGTTGTTATATTATGGACTGTCTATTGCTATAATGTACAGGTTATGTATATATGTATTGTTGAACTTGCATAATTACATGGCAACAATCAATGTTAAGTTAGCAAAAGATAAGTACGATGGTTTAAAGGAGAGCCTGTTGATTGATGTCTAAATTACTGCGATAGATATAATATGTCAGTAATCCCTGTTCCATATGAAAATTATGAACTTTTCTCAATATTGAACCATGTTAGTTAGTTGATTTAATAGAGTTAATTTCATGAAAAATAGTTGCAGAAATCAGAAAATTATGAAATTTGGCATGTACATTGTAATTCCTGATTTCGAATTTCTGTTAAAATTTCAGAATTTTCAGACATGTGTACGTTCTGTTATGAATTTCTGAACAATATATTACACATAGAATGGATTAAATATGAATATAATGCAAAAATGAATATTAGTATCATGATAGGGATCTGTGGTACAGTAAATAGAATTTTCAAAACTGAAAGTGTTGTACTTTGAAATATTGCATTAACACATGTTTAAATCATATGAAATGAAATGTCACTATCTATTATACATGTTAGTGTATGCATTATATCAATGATGCCAATAAGACATTGCTATCTTAGAGATTCCTACAAGGAACTACACCGTAGATGCCCCTATGGTAATGGTTCACCTACATGTAAATAAATGAATCCGTGTGCAACGGATTGAAATCCTGGAGGTAGACTTGTTCTACTGGCCAAGGTGGGAAGGACTTTCCCCGGTTTTGCGCAAATACTATGACTTCATCACCGCATTGCCTAGGTGATAAGTGAATGTTAAATGACTACTGATCTCTAATTTAGTGTGGGCTATGTCTTGGCAACTATACGAAAATGATTACATGCTACAAGTTATATGTCTACCTGCTACATGTTACATGCTACAAGTTACATGTCTACCTGTTCTACATGCTACATACTACATGTTATATGTTTACATTCCTACATGTGAACTTGTTCAAAGGATTTCATGCTACATGTCAATGTTTTAATATTACTACATGAAAATTGTTGTGTAAAAGAATAGTGCATGCATAAATGAGAAATTGATACATGAGAATTGTTGTAGGTCACATGACATCGAAGAGATTCCATGAATAAGTGATTCCATGTTACATACAAAACATATTTATTTCCATAATAGTTAGAATCACTATGAAATGAATGATTGCCAATGGGCTTAGAACTGTAGTAAGGAAAAGTATATGATATCAATGAATGGAATGCTAATGTACTACCATGTTTTAAAACTAATATACTGTTAATATCTTGAACTGTCTTTCATGTGATTTGCTGGGTCTTGTAGACTCATACTTGCCTAACATTTCAGGAGAGCCAGAGGATACGGAGGAGTTAGTGCAAACTGACTCAGAGCGGCAGGACGTGGAGACTTAGCTTGATATAGAGAGTTTTAGAGTGAATCTTGTATGTGAGGATCTTATGTAATTTCCTTTATGCAGCTAGTCATTAAAATGTAATAAACTTTGGACTATTGTTACCTTTTTATGCATTAGATTTACTTTTGAATAAATGCTGATTGCAAGTGTTTAATTCCATATTCTGTCAATTATCATTGGAATTGAATAGTTATTTGTGTATATTTCAACCTGTATTGTAATTGTTGGATTCGTTCCACTGTAATACCTCTATTAGATCCAATGTGAGTTGTGTGTAACTGTACTGGGTCTAAGAGGGGCGTTACATAAGTCCTCGGAACCTGAGAACGTGACTGTAGACGGTTCGTTTCCGTGACATCACCGGATCTCTCGGGTGCTCGCGGACGCCGCCAGACTCTCGTTGGCGATGAAGGGGTCGTCGGTTGACCACGTTGACCCTCTGGTTGACTGAGTTGACAAGAAGGAGAATGAGGAAAACAAGCGAAATGAAGGGGAGTTGGTGATTGACAGGGCCTTACCTGTGCCCAAGGAGTGATGTGGTCGCATTGAAGTGGCCGCCTCGCACAGCGGATGGAGACGGGACCTCGTCTTCTCCTCCTTCGGCCGGCCAAAAGAGAAGAGCTTCGTAGTCTTCTGCGGGTTGTTCCTTCCACAAAACAAAACTCTATAAGACTAATGAAGAGTAGTAAAAGTACAAAAACATGGGAAAATAACCCAAAAGGAGAGTCCCGTACCCGTTGCGGACTTGAGAAGAGGGGTGTCCAAATGCTATGACCACCCTTCTTCCCTACATTTTTTGTTGGGAAATCCATTTCTAGGTGTGTAGGGAGAGGACCTACGTGCCTAGAGTGAGTGGGAGAGTGTGTGTGATATGCAAAAGAACTAAAGAGTAAGTAAGAAAAGAGAGAGGGAAGGAGGTGTAGATCCTCGTTGTTGATGTTGTAGCTCCTTGCAAGGGATCCTCCAACTCCAAAGCAACCCTCCTGGACGTCCCAAGTGTGGAGAGAGTGAAGAGGATGAGTGGTGGAAGGTTGGGTAAGATTTTCTCTCTCTTCTCTCAAAGCTTCAGCATGTGGACGTCCAGACTCTCCCCTTCTTGCTTAGAGGACCCTAGGGACTGTTATATAGACAGTGGGGTCGGAGTTCAGATGCCTTGGATGCTCAAGTGTGAAGAAACACACTTGTACACATGGCAATCCAAGTCTAAAGGCTCCAAGCAATGGGTAGAGGCCACATAGGATTTTTCCTAGGTCAAGGGGGTGCCAAGGTGGCCCATATGCCCGTTTGGAACGGTCCCATGCGGTGCATGGGCGAGAGAAAGGCGCTAGTGGGCTATATTCCTGGGGCTATTGGGCAGACCAGGTAAACGAGCTTGACATCCAGAGATCAGGCCGCCAACCGCATGCAGACGTCCATGGAGGTGGACGCCAACTTTGGTCAGCGTCAAGGGGGATTGCCTCCAACCAGTAGTCGGCGGCCATCGATGCTGACGTCTACATGGTATCCGAGGCAAGTCAACAAATGGTCAAACGAGGCTTAATGGGCCAAAAGAGCCTTGCGGGAGATGGGCCAAATCTCGCGTCTACAAATGCCCCTCCGAGACGTCCGGTCTTGCAAGGGAGCAGAGCGGACTGAAAGGTTGGTGTCTCGGTAAACAAAGGACGCGGTGATTTAATGGAAGGGCCATCTCCGAGGATTGGAATTCTAGCGTACCAAACGAAAGAGTCAGGATAGAAATAGATGACGTATCGTCTGAGAGACAAAAAGGGGTAAGAAAAAGGGTGATCTACCCGTGTAACTACAACTGCGACCCAATGGCAGGGTCCCTGGCATGGCCGGTCTTTGACTAGTTTCTGGTGTGTCTGAGTCAAAGGAGTTGTAATATGGTTGAATCAGGAGGGTCTCATAACGGAGCTCGTGGGCTCGCTGGCCTAATCAGGACGTCGGTCCCGAATTTAGGAGGTCATGGAGACAAGGAGTTGATTGATCTCTCAAAGGATTATCAAAAGATTCTAATTGGAATCACATGCTTGGAAAGCCTGAAGTCCGGAATTAAGCTCGCGACTGGCCAAGGCTCAAATGAACTCAATAAGGCTGGAATGATTATTTGTGAAAGACACGGTGGGACAAGTGGAAAAGGGGGGCAACAAAGACCCGATATCAACTTGGATAGTCATGAAGGGTGGACCCGGTAGGCTACCTGAGCTGGGGGAGCCATGGAGCAATCATATGATCGAGGAAATTCACCATTTTTTTTTTGAGTGTTAGTAAGACAATGTTAGCAGTGAAGATGCATGCTGGTGTGGGTTGCCTATCTAAAATGCAAGTTAGCACTAGAGGAAAATTCTAATGGGCATACGAATAACTGAGAGATCGCAAACCCATCATGGTTTTTGGTGAAGGGGAACTCAGGGTTCACGGTCGCCAAGTTATTCGCCGCTGGTGGGGTCCTATGTTAGACATACCTGTAACGCTCAAGGTCGCATGAGCGATCCGAAATTGAAGCGCAGCTTGTGCTTAAGATATCTGCAAAACAACATAAAGCACAAGATAAAGGATAATGGCCACATAAAGAATAAGACTTTAAAAATTTTCCGGACAGTAAACGTCCACATCGCTGGCCGCCAGCAACCATGTTAACGTCCACAGATGTGGCCGCTAACCTACCACTGACGTCCACCGATCTGGACGCCTACCTGACAGCGGATCAGGCCAAAAAAATAGGTGATGGGAGTCAATAAGGACTCTACCATCTCCTACCTCCGTCTTTCCCTGCTCCTGCTGCGAACCAGAGAGCTGAGAGACGGAAAAACACAGCGAAATGGCCTCTTCTTCGACCGGACGATCCACAGGCGCGAACCCCAGAGTTCTGAGTGAAGTTCTGGGACACCTGAGCACGCGTCTGGCCAACGGGGAGGTAAGCAATGATCGTTTCTTTTTTTCTCCTGGGCTAAAAATGCCCCAAACAGTGTTCTTACAAAACTCCCACCCCTAGGCAGGAAATCCCAGCATTTCCGAGCCAAGGCCAGGTACGGGCCTTTCCTAGCTTGTGAATCTAGTAAACGCTATTACACTGGACATGCGGGGCTTCCTTGGCATGTGGAACCTGAGCTTCATGGTGGTTCTGGCCAAAAACATGAAAGATATGTGGTGGGGTTCGATGCTTTGGGGGCGCTGATAGAGAGATGGCACCCACACACACATACTTTTGTGTTCCAGGCGTTCGAAGTGAGCGTCTTGCTGGAGGAGGTTGAGCTGTTCCTGGGATGGCGGCGGTGCCTAGAGTACGATGCGACGACTCCTCACCTCCCATGGGAAGAGATCCTCGCGGACATTGTACGATACAAGAGGGAAGTGTTGCGGATGACAAACAAGAACATGATTTTCCTGGACCGGCTAGCATGGTGGCTGATTCAGCATGCCAAGGAGATTGGCAGAGAGAGGGCGATGCGAGGAGGATGACACTTTGCCTGGCTGGGTTTTCTTGTTCCCCACGAGCGGTGATTTCGTCCTCTATGAGCACGTTGGAGTACTTTCTCTGCTGTGGCACGGGTAGTCACTTGCCCCTGCAGTGCTAGCTCACCTGTATAGTTCCCTCACCACAATGAGCCTAGGCGGACGCACCTGCGGGGGTTTGTTTCTGCTCCAAGTATGGATGGAAGCTCATTTAAAGTTTGATTTTGCTGACAGGCAACCTTCCCCCTCCAGAATCTTCCTTCAGAGTTCAGTTCACTGTAGCAGGTCATGGTATGAGTCGGAAGATGAAATTAAGTGTGTGACAGCACACTTGAAGAGCAGAGATGTCTGGAGGGATCATTTGGCATATTTGGGAATGGATGAATTCACCGTGAGGCCACTGTTCATGAGGACCATTGAGTTTAGAGCAAGGACCAGGGAGGACAGTGATTTGTGGCTGATTGGAGCTGATCAGATTGTGGTGTACCAGCCACACCGGTGTCATTGTCAGCTTGGGATTCCACGGGGAATTCCCACCTCATCCAACTGCACCGACATGATAGTCATCGGAAGAAATGAGAAGCTGATGAAGAAGGCTATGAAGACTTGGGCGAGGCATACAGTGAGCAGAAAAGTGGGCGTGGCGGTGCAGGAAAACTGGGAGGACATTTGGAAATATGAGGAGTTTAATGACAGCATTTGCCCCATTGCTTGTGATTTCTTTATGGCCCGCAGGGCAAAATAATGTAATTTCCCGATTTCCAATAAGTGTAACACAAATTAGATGAATAAAGGTGGATTTCATTTGTGTTGAATTGACTTGAATTTGTTTGACTTGTGGAATGTGTAGAATGTGTGTACATGAAATGGCCTCAAAAGGTTCAAAGGAGTGTACTGTGAGGACTGAGTGAGGGGGTATTGGCGTCCACATCAATGGCCGCTAATTCAAAGTCAACATCCACACGAGGCCGTCTACCAAACTTCGAGGTCTGACAATGAAGAGACATTGACGTCTACCAGGTGGACGCCTACAGTACGTCAGCGACCACCAGTTGACGTCGGGAAAAGTAAACGGCCGACGCTTGACGTTAAACCAGAAAATGCCCTTTTTTTTGAACCGACGCTTTCTCCCGGCGCCATTTCACCTCCCAAGCGCCGGGAGAAGCAAAACTCGAGTCCTTCACTACTTACCTTGCTCGAGATTTCGATGAGGATGAGAGAGAAACGAGGCATTCTCCGGGGCCTCCGTCAACGGGAGGAGGAAGAGGAGGAGATGGAGGCAACTATGGTGGAGGAAGAGGAAGAGGTGGCGGTGGGCGACGTTGTGACGGCCCTCATTATACTGGTACGGTTATACCAACCCACGTCGTTATAACAAGTGCTGCCACAGTGGGACATTTACCCAACGATACAAACAGCTGAGATACACGCGAATATACAACAGAGTAGCGGAAGTAAAAGAGAACCATCTCCATTCATTCATCATCCACATTAAACATACATGCAGTTTACAATTTGCAAGAAAAGGAACCAAAGTTCACATAAATTAAATTACTGAAATGGAAATACATAATGTCCACATAATACATTCTTCATGATAATTCTAATACGATGTTCAAAATTACATACTGGGAAATACAGAAACTCAAAGAACTCAACAACTATCTAGTCTCCGCGCTCGGAGTCCGTCTCCACCGTCTCCTCAAGCGGTGTCGTGTCACCAACTATACCTGTACGCCGAAGCAAGGAGTGAGTCCAGGGACTCAGCAAGCAACACTATTCATGATATACACATACAAATCCTAGTGGTTTCTACGTGCACATTACAATTAGCGACACATAGCATGCTAGTCAATTCGATTTTCAACCTATCATGAAAGTTCTACAATTTTATACATAACTCATGCTTCAGATTTTTAAAATAAAATCCACCTATCACATGGTCTCTATTCAATTTACTCATAAACTTTAATCTTTTACAGGATCAAACATGAGAGCTATCAATATGGACAATTTACATGCATGAAAAGGGAACACAATTTGCATGGATTCCACATTCTTAAGTGCATACATAACTTTTTCACATGCTTTAGGTTGCTGATTTCACATGGTTCAATGACTATAAATCTACACATGAGAGCTACAACGTTGCTTAAAACCTCACATATGAACAATCCATCATACCACTTTGCACACATATTCATTTATTGTCCCTACCATGGATTCTAAACATTTGTACACATAACATGAGAATAATAACATGCATTTTCTGAATTCACATGGTTTCAGATTTAGTCTCACATGGTTTCAATAACACATTTACACATCGGGAATGTGACGCCCTCATTATACCGGTACGGTTATACCAACCCACGTCGGTATAGCGAGTGCTGCCAGCCACAGTGGGACATTTACCCAACGATACAAACAGCTGAGATACACGCGAATATATATAACAGAGTAGCGGAAGTAAAAGAGAACTATCCCCATTCATTCATCATCCACATTAACATACATGCAGTTTACAAATTCAAAAAGGAACTAAAATTCACATGATTTAATTTGCTGAAATAGAAATACAAATGTCCACATATTACATTCTTTTAAATGATAATTCTAATACAATGTCCAAGTACATACTAAGAAGTACACAATCACAAGATCTCAAAAACTGGCTAGTCTCACGCTCGGAGTCCGTCTCCGCTGCCTCCTCCGAGGGTACTGTGTCACCAACTATACCTGTACGCCGAAGCAAGGAGTGAGTCCAGGGACTCAGCAAGTAACACTATGCATGATACACGTACAAGTCCTAGTGTGTTTCTACAGCACATTACACTTAGTAACACATAGCATGCTGGTCCATTTATGTTTTCAACCTATCATGAAGGTTCTACAATTTATACATAACGCATGCTTTCAGATTTCAAAAATGACATTCACCTATCACATGGTCTCTATTCAATTCACTCATGAGACTTTAATCAAACGTGAGAGCTATTGACATGAACGATTTGCATACATGAACGGGGAACATAATTAGCATGGATTCCACATGTTCTTAAGCACATACATAACTTTTTATCATGCTTTAGGTTGCTGATCTCATGGTCCAATAACTATAACCCTACACATGAAAGCAATAACGTTGCTTAAACAACACATGAACAATCCATCATGCCATTTTGCTCACATACTCATTTGTTGTTCCTAACATGGATTCTAAACACTTTTGCACACATAAACATGAGAATAATGACATGCATTTCTGAATTCACTTGATTTCAGATTTAGTTTCACATGGTTTCTATAACACATTACATATCTAAGATTTCACATTTTCTTTACACTAGGTTCCTCTTTCACACGTTTACACTTTACACATACACATTCACATATCACTTACACATTTACACATGGCACATACACTTTACACATATTTTAGTGCCGTGACACATAGTCCAAACCACCAAAGAAGGACACAAACACATCACATCACATAGACGCCATCTAGGCAATACAATGGCGACTCTTGGACTGCGCAGACGGGAGAACAAGTCTCCACCCTAACCAGTGGTACTTGTCCACCTCCAGGATTTCCCCCTAATGCCTTAGGGTCACTTAACACAATGAACTTTCTCAGGGGGACTTTTCCCTGATACGGCTCCACTGCCTTCTCGGAAGCAGTATCACATTGGCACAGTTTACACTTTTACACATTTACCGTTTTACACATGGTTTTACACTTGACACTCTTCATTTCATTCACACTTTCTTACTCACATGAACACCTCTGTTTTCCTAACATGGTACTACAGAGTTTTCAAGATTCAACACATAGTAAACACACCAATCATGCTGGGTTTAGACAAAAACTAACACGTTTCGATCATGTACGAATTATTCATAATTCACATGAAAACACATAAACTTTTATTTACTATTCCAATTAACCTGAAATTTTAACCACATGTTGTTTCGGGTTCAAAATCATACCCTCAATGTTTCAGATTTTTCTGAGCTAAATAGGATTTACAGAAAATCAAACACCTAATTAGGACATTATTCACAATTTACGTTAAGATGGAATTTACACATCATGCAATTTACCACTTGCTGTTTAACCATAAGCTACCAACGTATGCATGAAATTAGAATACAAAATTTCCCTAATTCATACATCTATGGATTTAGCACTACGAGTCATTTCTACATACTTCTATTTTATCGAACCGAAACTATTAACAAATTGCACAAACATGGATAGTTTCCTAAATTTGCAAACACACATGCTGTCCCACAATCTTCTTGATTAGACCGAAATCAAGTCATTCACATTAATCTAAATCCTGAATCATGGGTTTTGCAAAATGGTCTACAAGTCATGCTCACATGTTTACAAGATATATTATCCACATTTGCCAACACAACACATACATCCACAACCCAATGCACAATATACATAGCTTATAGGAATACCATATATCATCATCGCAAAACATACCGAATTTAATGTATAAGTGGGACAGAACAGCTCACTGTTCTGTCCAGAAGAACTAAACGGCGGTCTCTGGCCGCTGACTCAGGGTCAGCGGCATGGTCGATGGACGCCAAGGAAGAACTGGGCGTCCAGGGACCTTGCCGTTTACTCAGGTCTATGCAGAAACACAGACCCGAGCTCTGAAATTCAGGTGAAATTGAGGGTCTAGGACTCGAGGAAATTTCACAAAAATCATAAAAACCTCCTAGACTCATATGGGGACACCATAGATAGGTCACTTGCCTTTCAAAATTTCTTCTAAGGGATTTAGAGGCTTGGTGAGGACCTCCTTGGGCAGTCCCAAGAAGTTGCAGAACCTTCCTCTAGATCGCCTTCCTCCGGGTTCCTGGTTGATCTCCTCGCCGAGGGGATGATGGGGAAGCCTTCCCCATTGCTTCAACTCCCTCCTTGATGCAGAAGATTTCCAAATCCAGCTTCAAGGGGTCGGATTTGAGGGTTCTAAAGGGGTTTTTCTCACAGAAAGCTCTAGGGTTTTTCTCTCCTCTTCTCTCCTCTTGCAAGGGTGAAAAGAGAAGTGGGGAGAGGCCATTTCGGGTTCAGCATGTAGGAGAGACCCTCACCGACTCACCATGCCGATTAGACAGCCTTAGAGCCGTTGGGGGACATCCCCCCAATGGTTGCCATGCCTTGTTTCAGAAGACAGCCAGCTCTGCTGCGCATGCAGGCCAGAGAAGTTGGCGTCCAGATCGCTGGACGCCGGAATTAGGGTTGGCGTCCATGGCTGGACGCTAACACCACCTCAACGGCCTGGGGATTGACGCCAATAGGGCCTTCGTCCGAACCCTAATTATTGCAGAACCAAGCATACCAAGCTTCTATACTGCAATAAGTACATGGTATTATATTCACACTATCATCATGCAATACACACACTATTTACGTTTAATATAAACACATGTACACGTATTTATAATATTTTATATCCACGTAAATACGTACATACATACTCAACACAATATACACACATAAATACGAAAAATATGACGGAATTCGAGGTCTTACACCCTCTCCCCCCTTAAAGAAAATTCATCCTCGAAGTTAGAACGACACTACTCAAACAAACGGGGATACTTCTTCTTCATCGCATCCTCAAGTTCCCACGTAGCCCCTCCTCACGTGAGAAGTTCCGCCATAGAACTTTCACCGACGCGATACTCTTGTTCCAGAGATGCTGAACCTTCCGGCAAGATGGCTACTAGCTGCTCGACATACGAAAGATCAGGCTGGATCTCCACTGGCTCATGACTAATCATGAGACGGATCTCGGACATACTTCCTGAGCATAGATACGTGGAATACCGGGTGAACGCTAGCCAAAGCTGGGGTAAAGCTAGCTCGTACGCCACGTTGCCCAACGTCTGAGAATCTCCTATGGGCCAATGAACCTAGGGCTTAGCTTGCTATGCCTGCCAAATCTGACACGTCCACGAGTAGGCGATATCTTCAAGAAGACATGATCGCCAACCTCGAACTCTAAATCCTTTCTCCTGTTGTCGGCATAACTCTTCTGCCTATCCTATGCCGCAAAAGCCTTTTCCTGATAAGCTGAATCTTATCCGAAGTTTCCTGAACTAACTCCGGTCCGATCAACTGCCTATCACCAGTCTCCTCCCAACATAAAGGAGATCTGCAGGGCCTACCATACAACGCCTCGAATGGAGCCATTCCAATACTAGCATGAAAGCTGTTGTTGTATGCGAACTCCACAAGAGGTAAATGACGCTCCAATCATCCTTCCAATCCAGAACACACGCTCTCAACATTCCTCGAGCGTCTGGATAGTCCTCTCGGACTGTCCATCGGTCTGGGGATGAAACGCTGAACTGAGCTTAAGCTCCGAACCTAACGCATCCTGAAGACCCTTCCACAATCTCGAAGTGAATCTCGGATCTCGATCCGAAATGATCGACTTCGGCACACCATGCAATCTAACGATACCGCTAACATACAATCTAGCTAAGCTCTCCACTGACTGCTCTCTTCTTCATAAGTAGAATGAGCATGACAGTCTTCGAGAATCTATCTACAACTACCCAAATCGAGTCATTGCCTCTTCTAGATCGAGGCAAACCCGATACGAAATTCATAGTGACAGCTTCCCACTTCCATACGGGGATATCCATCCTCTGCATAAGGCCGGATGGTCGCTGCCGCTCGGCTTTCACCTGCTGACATACTAGACATCTAGACATATAATCCGCAACATCCTTCTTCATGCCGACCACCAAAGGATCTCTTCAGGTCTTGATACATCTTAGTGTTACCCGGATGAAATAGAGAATCGCGATCTATGAGCCTCCGCTAACACATGCTCACGGACATCTACTACATCGGGGACACAAACGCGGTGCTGAAATCTAATCACACCGTCCTCATCACGAGCAATGCCCGCCTTACCCACTAACTCTAATACTCTAGGATCGGCTTTCTGCTGCTCAATCACCTCATCCAAGACTGAGGATCTAAGGACAGCTGAGCTACAAAAGCCTGACACAACGATGGCTCTAACTCGTCATAGAGCATGCTGCATCCTCCAACATCTTCCAATCCTGCGGAGTGAAGACCTCTTCTACTAAGAACATCCGCTATGACGTTCGCCTTTCCAGGATGATACTGAAGGCGAAGTCATAGTCCTTCAAGAACTCAATCCATCTCCTCTGCCTCAGTTTTATTTCCTTTTGGGAAGAAAAGATACCTCAAGCTTGTGGTCAGTAACACCTCAAATCTGACACCATAAAGATAGTGCTTCAGATCTTTAGTGCATGAACCACAGCTGCTAGCTCTAAATCATGAGTCGGATAGTTCCTCTCATGCTACTTCAACTGACGAGAAGCATAAGCTACTACCCTCTTTGCTGCATGAGCACACAGCCTAAACCCATCTGAGATGCATCCGTATAAATGGCAAAGCCTTCTAGACCACTGGGCAATACCAATACCGGATCAGAAGTAAGCTTAGCCTTCAATAGCTGAAAGCTGCACTCACATGCCTCAGACCATACGAACTTCTCACCCTTTCTGGTCAGCTTTGTCATAGGGGCGGCGATGGATGAGAAACCCTCAATGAATCGCCGATAGTAACCCTAACCCAAGGAAACTACGAATCTCCGAAGGAGTTTGGGAACATCCCAATCCATAACTGCCTGGATCTTTTGCTGGATCAACAGCTACACCAGCGCCGGAGATAACATGCCCGAGAAGTGAACCTCCGCAACCAGAACTCGCACTTGCTGTACTTTGCATACAGTTTGTGCTCACGGAGAACCTCTAAGACTAACCTCAAATGCTGATGATGTGTGGCCTCATCTGGAGAATAGACCAACACCATCAAAAACACAACAACAAAGCTATCTAAATACGGACTGAACACCCGGTTCATGAGATCCATGAACGCTGCAGGGGCGTTGGTCAATCCGAAAGGAAGAACCAAAACTCATAATGTCCATAACGGGTTCTAAATGCCGTCTTGGACACATCCTCACTCCTAATCTTCAACTGATGATAACCAGATCGCAAGTCAATCTTGAAAAGACTGATGCCTCTCGCAACTGGTCAAACAGATCATCAATCCGAGTAAGGGATACCTATTCTTCACCGTCACCTGGTTTAGCTTCCTATAATCGATGCACAACCGAAGTGACCCGTCTTTCTTCTTGACAATAATACAGGTGCGCCCCAAGGGAAACACTGGGGCGAATAAATCCCTTATCGAGCAATTCTTGCAATTGCTTCCTAAACTCGGCTAATTCTGCAGGGGCCATCCGATATGGGGCCTTCGAGATAGGAGAGGTGCCTGGAAGCAACTCTATAGTGAACTCTATCTCCCTATCCGGTGGCAATCCAGACAAGTCATCGGAAAGACATCGGAAAGTCCTGCACCACATCGATCTCCGCAAGAGTCAGTGACGAACCAGCATCGGGTACTAGCATAACGCTGGCAAGAAATGCGTCACAACCCTTGTTCACCATGCGCATCACCTTCATGGCAGAGATAACTAACTTTCCCGCCAAGTTCTTTGGCAAGGGATGAGAGAACTCATCCTCACCAGGAATGCGGAAAACAATCTTCTTTCTACGACAATCCACTAACGCATAGTGCTCCTCTAGCCAATCCAGACCAAGGATACAATCTAATCCTTCATCTTGAGCACAAGAAACACCCATCTAGGACCTATCCTCAATGCACACAGGTAACGACGGAATGCACTTCCTAGTCGATACGTACCCGCAGGGTGTGCACAGACAAGGGAACCTCTAACTCCTCAGACTCTATGCCTGACTCTAGGCTAACTGCCTAGCGAACCGCTCGGAAATGACGAGTGAGTAGCACCGTATCAAACAAAACCGAGCGTGCACACCGAAAGTAAAACTGTACCTTCGGTGACATGCTCCGCCTACTCGGCGTCCTCACGAGCTAACGCAAACACTCGAGCTAGGGCTCGAGGCCTTCCTGGTCGTCCTGTAGCTGGCGCGACTGTCGCTACTGCTGGTACTGGCGCTCCTCGCTGAGCTTCCTGCTGAAGCTTGGGCAATCCTTGATCTTGTGGTCGCTGCTCCCACACTTTAGGCATCTACCCGCTATTAACCAACACTCCGAACCTCCATGGGTCTTCCCACAATGGGGACACTCCTTCTTCGCACCGGGGAACGTACAGAGTGTACCTGATAGTTGCTGACTGCCATTTGTTTCTGCGGTGTCTGGTACACCGTGTTCCTCTTGTCTTGCCGCTGGAAAGTCGTCGCCGGCCTCTTCTGCGAAGCCTTCTTCTCCTCTAGATACTGCTCCATTTCTCCCTCCTGTCTACAGCTGCGCTGAGGGCCTCGTCTAGCGTGCGGTGGTCGAACGCCACGAGCCTCGTCCTCAGTGATGGTTTGAGACCCATCACGAACTTCTTGGTCTTCCTGCGCTCATCCTCTACTATGTGCGGTGCATATTTAGAGAGTTCAGAAAACCTTGCCTCGTATTCTAAGACGGTCATCGATCCTTGCGTCAGGGAAAGGAATTCTTGCTCCATCTTGTCCTGGATGTGCTTGCTGGGATGAACTTGTCTCGGAAGAGCCTCACGAACGCGTCCTACGCCACATCTACTGCTTCGTCCTCGAAGCGCGTACACAGTAGGGAGGACCACCATACATCAGCTCTCTCCTGCAACACACCTTCATAAGCTCTAACTAACAAATAACAACCAACATTCAAGCATAATCTAAGCATACCTGTAGCATGTATGTGGCTAAGGTCACCTTGTCCTCGTCAGGACACCTGATAGCTCGGAGATTTTCTCGATCTCCCTCATCCCTTTCTGCCCAAAGCAGATCACTCTGTCCCTTAAAAGAGGGTGGGGTCATCCTCTTGAATCGCTCCATGATGGAAGGTCCACCATGGTCCTGAGCTGGGGCCTGAGCCTGCTACATTAAACAACAAGCAATATACAATAAACACAATATCATACAATTCAAATAGCAGACTACTTAGTTGTTTTTTATTTTACCTGGGCCTCCACTGGGCCTGGAGTGCTGCTTGATGTGTGCCTGGGTTTGCATGGCTTGCACCAGACCTTGCATGAACACTCCATATCCACTGGTGGTGGTGGGGGAAGCACAGGACCCTGTGGGGCCGGGGCCTACTGCTCCGCCCGCTCCTCATGCCTCTGCTCGTCGTCGCGAGCTGGCGCACCTCCACGTCGTCCACGGGAAGCCATGGCTGTAATAAAATTTCAGCCACTATTAGAGCTAGGTTACTAAGTTTTCTAACCATTTTCTTATCTATTTTCACTTCTTATTAATGTTTTCTACACATGTGGACATACTTACATGCAATGGGATGATGACTTAGGTATATTCATGTGCAATCTCAATCGTCTCTCTGATACCAATCTCTGTGACGGCCCTCATTATACCGGTACGTTTATACCAACCCACGTCGGTATAGCGAGTGCTGCCAGCCACAGTGGGACATTACCCAACGATACAAACAGCTGAGATACACGCGAATAGATAACAAAGTATCGGAAGTAAAAGAGAACTATCCCCATTCATTCATCATCACATTAAACATACATGCAGTTTACAAATTCAAAAAGGAACAAAATTCACATGATTTAATTTGCTGAAATAGAAATCAAATGTCCACATATAACATTCTTTTAAATGATAATCTAATACAATGTCCAAGTACATACTAAGAAGTACACAATCACCGATCTCAAAAACTGGCTAGTCTCCACGCTCGGAGTCCGTCTCCGCTGCCTCCTCCGAGGGTACTGTGTCACCACTATACCTATACGCGAAGCAAGGAGTGAGTCCAGGGACTCAGTAAGTAACACTATGCATGATATACACGTACAAGTCCTAGTGGTTTCTACACGCACATTACACTTAGTAACAATAGCATGCTAGTCCATTTAATTTTCAACCTATCATGAAGGTTCTACAATTTTTAACATAACGCATGCTTTCAGATTTCAAAAATGACATTCACCTATCACATGGTCTCTATTCAATTCACTCATGAGACTTTAATCCAAACGTGAGAGCTATTGACATGAACGATTTGCATACATGAACGGGGAACATAATTAGCATGGATTCCACATGTTCTTAAGCACATACATAACTTTTTATCATGCTTTAGGTTGCTGATCTCACATGGTCCAATACTATAACCCTACACGAAAAGCAATAACGTTGCTTAAACATACACATGAACATCTATCATGCCATTTTGCTCACATACTCATTTGTTTGTTCCTAACATGGATTCTAAACACTTTGCACACATAAACATGAGATAATGACATGCATTTTCTGAATTCACTTGATTTCAGATTTAGTTTTCACATGGTTTTCTATAACACTTTACATATCTAAGATTTCACATTTTTCTTTACACTAGTTTCTCTTCTCACACGTTTAACACTTTACACATACACATTCACATATCACTTACACATTTACACATGGTCACATACACTTTACACATTACACTTTACACATATTTTTAGTGCCGTGACACATAGTCCAAACCACCAAAGAAGGACACAACCCACATCACATCACATAGACGCCATCTAGGCAATACAATGGCGACTCTTGGACTGCGCAGACCGGGAGAACAAGTCTCCACCCTAACCAGTGGTACTTGTCCACCTCCAGGATTTCCCCCTAATGCCCTTAGGGTCACTTAACACAATGAACTTTCTCAGGGGGACTTTTCCCTGATACGGCTCCACTGCCTTCTCGGAAGCAGTATCACATTGGCACAGTTTACACTTTTACACATTTACTGTTTTAAACATGGTTTTACACTTGACACTCTTCATTTCATTCACACTTTCTTACTCACATGAACACCTCTGTTTTCCTAACATGGTACTACAGAGTTTTCAAGACTCAACACATAGTAAACACACAATCATGCTGGGTTTAGACAAAATCTAATCACGTTTTGATCATATGTACGAATTATTCATAATTCACATGAAACACATAACTTTTTATTTACTGTTCCAATTAACTGAAAGTTTAACCACATGCTTTTTTCGGGTTCAAAATCATACCCTCAATTTTTCATATTTTTCTGAGCTAAATAGGATTTACTAAAATCAAACACCTAATTAGCACATTATTCACAATTTACGTTAACATGGAATTTACACATCATGCAATTTACCACTTGCTGTTTAACCATAAGCTACCAACGTATGCATGAAATTAGAATACAAATTTCCCTAATTCATACATCTATGGATTTAGCACTACGAGTCATTCTACATACTTCTATTTTATCGAACCGAACTATTAACAAATTGCACAAACATGGATAGTTTCCTAAATTGCAAACACATGCTGTCCCACAATCTTCTTGATTAGACCGAAATCAAGTCATTCACATTAATCTAAATCCTGAATCATGGGTTTTGCAAAATGGTCTACAAGTCATGCTCACATGTTACAAGATATTATTATCCCACATTTGCCAACACAACTCCAAACATCCACAACCCCAATGCACCATATACATAGCTTATAGGAATACCATATATCCTCATCGCATGAAACATACCGAATTTAATGTATAAGTGGGACAGAACAGCTCACTGTTCTATCCAGAAGACTAAACGGCGGTCTCTGCCGCTGACTCAGGGTCAGCGGCAGGTCGATGGACGCCAAGGAAGAACTGGGCGTCCAGGACCTTGCCGTTTACTCAGGTCTGTGCAGAAACACAGACCCAGCTCTGAAATTCGGGTGAAATGGAGGGTCTAGGACTCGAGGAAAATTTCACAAAAATCATAAAAACCTCCTAGACTCATACGGGGACACCATAGATAGGTCACTTGCCTTTCAAAATTTCTTCTAAGGGATTTAGAGGCTTGGTGAAGACCTCCTTGGGAAGTCCCAAAAGTTGCGAAACACCTCTAGATCGCTCTCTCCGTCGCCTTCCTCCGGTTCCTGTTGATCTCCTTGCCGAGGGGATGATGGGGAAGCCTTCCCTTTGCTTCAGCTCCCTCCTTGATGCAGAAGATTTCCAAATCCAGCTTCAAGGGGTCGGATTTGAGGGTTCTAAAGGGGTTTTTCTCACAAAAGCTCTAGGGTTTTTCTCTCCTCTTCTCTCCTCTTGCAAGGGTGAAAAGAGAAGTGGGAGAGGCCATTTCGGGTTCAGATGTAGGAGAGACCCCTCACCCACTCACCATGCCGATTGGTAGCCTTAGAGCCCTTGGGGGACATCCCCCCAATGGTTGCCATGCCTTGTTTTAGAAGACAGCAGCTCTCTGCGCATGCAGGCCAGAGAAGTTGGCGTCCAGATCGCTGGACCGCCGGAATTAGGTTGGCGTCCATGTCTGGACGCTAACACCACCTCAACGGCCTGGATTGACGCCAATAGGGCCTTCGTCCAGAACCCTAATTTATGCAGAACCAGCATACCAAAGCTTCTATACATGCAATAAGTACATGGTATTATATTCACACTATCATCATGCAATACACACACTATTTACGTTTAATATAAACACATGTACACGTATTTATACTATTTTAATATCCACGTAAATATGTACATACATACTCACACAATATACACACATAAATATGAAAAATACGACGAAAATTTGAGGGTCTTACAGGGAATTTCACATTTTCTTTTACACAAATTTCCTCTTTTCACGTGGTTACACTTTACACATACACATTCACATGTCACTTACACATTTACACATGGTCACATACACATTTCACATTACACTTTACACATTTTTAGGTGCCGTGACACATAGTCCAAACCACCAAAGAAGGACACAAACACATCACATCACATAGACGCCATCTAGGCAATACAATGGCGACTCTTGGACTGCGCAGACTGGAGAAACAGTCTCCACCCTAACCAGTGGTACTTGTCCACCTCCAGGACTTCCCCCTAATGCCCTTAGGGTCACTTAACACAATGAACTTTCTCAGGGGGACTTTTCCCTGATACGGCTCCACTGCCTTCTCCGGAAGCAGTATCACATTGGCACAATTACCCTTTTACACATTTACCGTTTTACACATGGTTTTTACACTTACACTTTTCATCACATTCACACTTTCTTACTCACATGAACACCTCTGTTTTCCCTAACATGGTACTACAGAGTTTTCAAGGTTTAACACACAGTAAACACACTAATCATGCTGGGTTTAAACAAAATCTAATCACATTTCGATCATATGTACGATTTTTCACATTTCTCATGAAAACACATAACTTTTTATTTACGTGTCCAAATGAACTGAAATTTTTACCACATGCTGTTTTCGGGATCATAATCAAACTCCCAAATTTTCAGTTTTTTCTGAGCTACATAGAATTTACAGAAAATAAAACGCCTAATTAGCATGCTATTAACAACTTAAGTTAACATGGGTCTAACACATCTTGTAATTTAGCCACTTGCTGTTTTGTACAGAGACTACTAATATATGTATGATTTCAGAATACCACATTACCCTAATTCATACATCTATCGATCAATTATCACAAACCATTTTCGCATGTTTTCATTTTACCGAACCGAGCTATTTACAATTTCACAAGCATGGATAATTTACTAAAACATGCAAACACATATGCTGACCACTATTCTTCATGATCAAACCGAAACTAAGGCATTCACACTAATCTAAATCATGAATCATGGATTTTGCAAATTGTCTACAGTCATGCTCACAAGTTTACAAGATATCATTATCCTACATTCACCATCACATCCCACATTCATTCACACACCACAACTAACCACATACATAGAGTATAAGCTTTACCATATATCCTCATCGCATAAAACATACCGAAATTACTGCATAAGTGGGACGGAACAGCTCACTGTTCTGTCCAGAAGAACTAGGCGGCGGTCTCTGGCCGCTGACTCAAGGTCAGCGGCATGGTCGATGGACGCCAAGCCTAAACGGGACGTCCAGGGACCTTGCCGTCTAACCAGGTAGTGCAGAAACACAGACCCGAGCTCTGAAACTTGGGTGAATTGGAGGGTCTAGGACTCGAGGAAATTCCATAAAAATAACAAAAACCACCTAGACTCATACGGGGACACCATAGATAGGTCACTTGCCTTTCACAAATTCTTCTAAGGGATTTAAAGGCTTGGTGAAGACCTCCTTGGGCAGTCCCAAGAAGTTGCAGAACCTCCCTCTAGATCGCCTTCCTCCGGGCTCCTGGGTGATCTCCCGCCGAGGGATGATGGGGATCCTTCTCCTTTGCTCCAGCTTCCTCCTTGTCGCAGTAGATCTCCAAACAAGCTCCAAGGGGTCAGATTTGGGGGTTCCAAAATGGGGTTTTTCTCACAACTCACCTAGGTTTTTTCTCTCCTCTATTTCTTCTCTTGCAAGGTGAAATGAGAAGTGAGAGAGAGCCAAATCCGGGTTCAGACTAATGAGAGCCCCTCACCCACTCACCATATCGATTAGACAGCCTTAGAGCCGTTGGGGGACATCCCCCCAATGGAGGCCATGCCTTGCTTTCTGGGATTTTCTGGCTCTGCAACGCATGCAGGTCAGAGAAGTTGGCGTCCAGATCGCTGGACGCCGGAGTTAGTGTTGGCGTCCATGTCTGGACGCTGACACTGGCTCAACGGCCTAGGCTTGATGCCAGGGGCCTTCGGCCAGAACCCTACTTTATGCAGAAAACCATGCATATCAAGTATATACATGCAATATGTATATGGTATTGTATCCATACTACTATCATCATGCAATATATACATTATTTATGCTTATATAAAACACATGCATACGTACTTATACTAATTAATGCGTACGTAATTATGTAACATACATACACAAGCACAAATTCACACATAGGTACAAATAATAGGACGGAAATTAGAGGGCCTTACACCCTCTCCCCCTTAAAGCAACTTCGTCCTCGAAGTTAGAACGCACTACTCAAACAAAAGGGATACTTCTTCTTCATACGCATCCTCAATCTCCCACGTAGCCTCCTCACGTGAGAAGTTCCGCCATAGAACTTCACCGATGCGATACTCTTGTTCCGGAGATGTGAACCTTCCGGTCAAGAATGGCTACTGGTTGCTCGACATACGAAAGATCTGGCTGGATCTCCACGGGCTCATGAATCACATGAGACGGATCTTGGACATACTTCCTGAGCATAGACCGTGGAATAACAGGTGTGAACGCGTTAGCCAAAGCTGGGCGTAATGCTAGCTCGTACGCCACGTTGCCCAACGTCTGAGAATCTCTATGGGCCAATGAACCTAGGGCTTAGCTTGCTATGCCTGCCAAATCTGACAACACCTCGAGTAGGCGATATCTCAAGAAGACATGATCGCCACCTCGAATTCCAAATCTTTTCTCCTGTTGTCGGCATAACTCTTCTTCCTATCCTGTGCTGCAACAAGCCTTTTCCTGATAAGCTGAATCTTATCCGAAGTTTCCTGAACTAACTCCGGTCCGATCAACTGCCTATCACCATTCTCCTCCCAACATAAAGGAGATCTGCAGGGCCTACCATACAACGCCTCGAATGGAGCCATACCAATACTAGCATGAAAGCTGTTGTTGTATGTGAACTCCACAGAGGTAGATGACGCTCCCAATCATCCTTCCAATCCTAGAACACACGCTCTCAACATATCCTCGAGCGTCTGGATAGTCCTCTCGGACTGTCCGTCGGTCTAGGGATAAACTCCGAACTGAGCTTAAGCTCCGAACCTAACGCATCCTGAAGACCCTTCCACAATCTCGAAGTAAATCTCGGATCTCGATCCGAAATGATCGACTTCGGCACACATGCAATCTAACGATACCGCTAACATACAATCTAGCTAAAACTCTCTACTGACTGCTTCTTCTTCATAGGCAAGAAATGAGCAGTCTTCGAGAATCTATCTACAACTACCCAAATCGAGTCATTGCCTCTTCTAGATCGAGGCAAACCCGATACGAAATCCATAGTGACAGCTTCCCACTTCCATACGGAGATATCCATCCTCTGCATAAGGCCGGATGGTCGCTGCCGCTCGGCTTTCACCTGCTGACATACTAGACATCTAGACACATAATCCGCAACATCCTTCTTCATGCCGGACCACCAAATGATCTCTTCAGGTCTTCATACATCTTAGTGTTACCCGGATGAATAGAGAATCGCGATCTATGAGCCTCCTCCGCTAACACATGCTCACGGACATCTACCACATCGAGGACACAAACACGGTGCTGAAATCTAATCACACCGTCCTCATCAGGAGCAATGCCCGCCTAACCCACTAACTCTAACAATCTAGGATTGGCTTTCTGCTGCTCAATCACCTCATCCAAGACTGAGGATCTAAGGATAGCTGAGCTACAAAAGCCTGACACAACGATGGCTCTAACTCGGTCATAGAGCACGCTGCATCCTCCAACATCTTCCAATCCTGCTGGAGCGAAGACCTCTTTCGACTAAGAGCATCCGCTACGACGTTCGCCTTTCCAGGATGATACTGAAGGTCGAAGTCATAGTCCTTCAAGAACTGAATCCATCTCCTCTGCCTCAGGTTTAATTCCTTTTGGGAGAAAAGATACTTCAAACTCTTGTGGTCGGTAAACACCTCAAATCTGACACCATAAGATAGTGCCTCCAGATCTTTAGTGCATGAACCACAGCTGCGAGCTCTAAATCATGAGTCGGATAGTTCCTCTCATGCTCCTTCAACTGAGGAGAAGCATAAGCACTACCCTCTCTTGCTGCATGAGCACACAGCCTAAACCAATCTGAGATGCATCCGTATAAATGGCAAAACCTTCTAGACCACTAGGCAATACCAATACCGAAGCAGAAGTAAGCTTAGCCTTCAATAGCTGAAAGCTACGCTCACATGCCTCAGACTATACGAACTTCTCACCTTTCCGGGTCAGCTTTGTCAAAGGGGCGGCGATGGATGAGAAACCCTCAATGAATCGCCGATAATAAGCAGCTAACCCAATAAAACTACGAATCTCCGAAGGGGTCCTGGGAATCTCCCAATCCATAACTATCTGGACTTTTGCTGGATCAACTGCAACACCAGCACCGGAGATAAACATGCCCGAGAAAATGAACCTCGCGCAACCAGAACTCGCACTTGCTGAACTTCGCATACAGGTTGTGCTCACGGAGAACCTCTAAGACTAACCTCAAATGCTGACGATGTGTGGCCTCATCCGGAGAATAGACCAACACGTCATCAATAACACAACAACAAGCTATCTAGATACGGACTAAACACCCGGTTCATGAGATCCATGAACGCTGCAGGGGCGTTGGTCAATCCGAAAGGAAGAACCAAAAACTCATAATGTCCATAACGGGTTCTAAATGCCGTCTTGGACACATCCTCACTCCTAATCCTCAACTGATGATAACCAGATCGCAAGTCAATTTTGGAAAAGACTGACTCCTCTCGCAACTGATCAAACAGATCATCAATCCGAGGTAAGGGATACCTGTTCTTCACAGTCACCTGGTTTAGCTTTCTATAATCAATGCACAACCGAAGTGACCCGTCTTTCTTCTTGACGAATAATACAGGTGCGCCCCAAGTGGAAATGCTAGGGCGAATAAATCCCTTATCGAGCAATTCTTGCAATTGCTTCCTAAACTCGGCTAACTCTGCAGGGGCCATCCGATATGGGGCCTTCAAGATAAGAGGTGCTTGGAAGCAACTCTATAGTGAACTCTATCTCCCTATCCGGTGGCAATCCAGACAAGTCGTCGGGAAAGACATCTGGGAAAGTCCTGCACCACATCGATCTCGCAAGAGTCAGTGACGAACCAGCATCGGGTACTAGCATAACGCTGGCAAGAAATGCGTCACAACACCTTGTTCACCATGCGCATCGCCTTCATGGCCCAGATAACTAACTTTCCCGCTAAGTTCTTTGGCAGGGGATGAGAGAACTCATCCTCACCAGGAATGCGGAAAACAATCTTCTTCCTACGACAATCCACTAACGCATAATGCTCTTCTAGCCAATCCAGACCAAGGATACAATCATAATCCTTCATCTTTAGCAAGAAGAAACACCCATCTAGGAATCTATCCTCAATGCACACAGGTAACGACGGAATGCACTTCCTAGTCGATACCGTACCCGCAGGGGTGTGCACAGACAAAGGGACCTCTAACTCCTCAGACTCTATGTCTGACTCTAGGGCTAACTGCCTACCGAACCGCTCGGAAATGAACGAGTGAGTAGCACCCGTATCAAACAAAACCCGAGCGTACACACCGAAAAGTAAAACTGTACCTTCGGTGACATACTCCGCCTGCTCGGCGTCCTCACGAGCTAACGCAAACACTCGAGCTGGGGCTCGAGGCCTTCCTGGTCGTCCTGTAGCTGGCGCGGCTGCCGCTACTGCTAGTACTGGTGCTCCTCGCTGAGCTTCCTGCTGAAGTCTTGGGCAATCCTTGATCTTGTGGTCGCTGCTCCCACACTTTAAGCATCTACCCGCTACTAACCAGCACTCGGAACCTCCATGGGTCTTCCCACAATGGGGACACTCTCTCTTCGCACCGGGGGAACGTACAGAGGGTACCTGAGAGTTGCTGACTGCCATTTTTTCTGCGGTGTCTGGTACACCATTTTTCCTCTTATCTTGCCGCTGGAAAGTCGCTGCCGGCCTCTTCTGCGAAGCCTTCTTCTCCTCCAGATACTGCTCCATTTCTCCCTCCTATCTGTAGGCTGCGCTGAGGGCCTCGTCTAGCGTGCGGTGGTCGAACGCCACGAGCCTCGTCCTCAGTGATGGTCTTTGAGACCCATCACGAACTTCTTGGTCTTCCTGTGCTCATCCTCTACTATATGCGGTGCATATTTAGAAAGTTCAGAAACCTTGCCTCGTATTCCAGGACGGTCATCGATCCTTGTGTCAGGGAAAGGAATTCTTGCTCCATCTTATCCTGGATATGCTCTGGAACGAACTTGGCTCGGAAGAGCCTCACGAACGCATCCCATGCCACATCTATTGCTCCGTCCTCGAAGCGCGTATGCAGTAGGGAGGACCACCATACATCAGCTCTCTCCTGCAATACACCTTCATAAGCACTAACCAACAATTTCTAACTTGACAAACAACATACAAGCATAACCAAAACATACCTGTAGCATGTAGGTGGCTAAGGTCACCTTGTCCTCATCAGGACACCTGATAGCTCGGAAGATTTTCTCCGTCTCCCTCATCCAGCTTTCTGCCAATAGCGGATCACTCTCCCCCTTAAAAGAGGTGGGGTCATCCTCTTGAATCGCTCCATGATGGAAGGTCCACCATGGTCCTGAGCTGGGGCCTGAGCCTGCTACATTAAACAATAACAATATACAATAAACACAATATCATGCAATTTAAATAGCAAACTACTAGGTTGTTTTTTTATTCTACCTGGGCCTCCAACTGGGCCTGGAGTGCTGCCTAGGTGTGGGCCTTGCGTCTGCATGGCTTTCACCAGACCTTGCATGCATACTCCATAGTCCACTGGCGGTGGTGGAGGAAGCACAGGGCCCTGTGGGGCCGGGGCCTGCTGCTCCGCCCGCTCCTCACGCCTCTGCTCGTCGTCGCGAGCCGGCACACCTCCACGTCGTCCACGGGAAGCCATGGCTGT